>LR990870.1:6267983-6479753 GCA_905163395.2 Endotricha flammealis | reverse complement strand
TTACGGAAGTTATTATCATAAGGTATCGCGTAATACGTTTACATAACTTACATGAGATTAAAACTAATAAGGTACGTTATTTTAATTTATCATAACATTATCTACGTGTTAGTTAAATAATTTTATAAGTATTTTTTTTTATTCAGATGGTTACTATTACCTATAGGTCGACAAACGACATGGGGATAGATAACATAGACTGGAAAAGAATTCAATTTAGCATTAAGTGAACTTCTGTATTAAATAACTTTTGTAATGGTTAATAAGCAAAAGCTGAGCAAAGTATGGAGAAACAGAAACATCACCAACAGAACCAAAATACACCTGGTACGCTCACTGGTTTTATTCATCGCGCTATATGGTGCAGAGACATGGACTCTCAAAGCCGCTGACAGGCAAAGAGTAGATGCCTTTGAGATGTGGTGCTGGCGGCGACTTTTGAGAATACCGTGGACAGCCCACCGTACAAACGTCTCTGTACTAAAATAACTTAAATTGGAGGGTGCACAGCGTCTGTCTTCTACTTGTCTGCAGCGCATTGTGCGATACTTCGGCCATGTCGCGCGGAGGGATGTGGACAACATGGAGAGGCTGATGGTGTCCCTGTCACCATCAGCCTCTCCATGTTGTCCACATTGAGGGTAAAAGACCTCGTGGCCGGAGTCCCATGCGATGATCAGATCAGATATCCAGTCAGCTGAATATGACTGTCAGCGCCGCACTAAATACACCAGGCGGCTGAGCGCAACCGATGGCGGCAGCTTGTCAACAAGGTCGTGTAGAGTCACGATCCTCAGCAGTGAGGGAACGATTAGGAAGAAGATGGTTAATAAAGTTAAACTTTTACACAGCATAAAATGAAGTCACTTCCGCTATCTGTTCGCTTAGATCTTCTAAACTAGGTACTTACTCAACGAATTTTCATGCAGTTCAGCAATAGAAAGAGTTATTCAAGAGGTAAGTTTGTATCTATGTATAAAACAAATAGTTTCCGAAATTCTCACGGGATAGCGGGATACACGCAAAACGAAGTTGCGCGAAGTCGTACTTCGCCAACTACTGACGGAAGAAAATTGGGACGAATTAGCCGCATCAGTTAACGAGTGATACTGCAGCGCCCAGCACTGTCAAAACTTTGATCCATAAAAAAACGAAAATACAAAGCAAACAGTTCCTCACTACTAACGCAGCACACTAACTTATAATAACTTACAACATCACATATTAAACAGTTAGGTAACAAAAATTAATAAAAAATCCGACTTACCCAAACATCGCTCCAAAAGTTAATCAAAAACGTTTCAAATGTCACTGGCACAAGAAAATAAAAACAACACAGTGAATTCAAAACCAATAATCCAACATAAACAAATACTTTTGCTGATATTTTGAATTCAATATCAAGTTAATATCTCACATATTTTCAAACATCCTATGCAATTCGTAATTTAACGTTCGTATGACTGACGTTCCGTATCACACATGCGGCAAAAAGACGCGATAATTTTACCACAATTTTGCGAGCGTGCGATGCTTTCAGCGCATATGCGGCGTGTGAAGTACACTTGCCGGTCGCGTGAGCGCACTACAACCAACATTACAATTGCGTGCCATAGTTACATATGCGATTATGGTATTTTACGAAAGTTACCCCATATAAAAATTAATTGTCTAATTGTTATGTTACGGTCCTCTGCGATAACGGTGACCCGAGGCATTTTATTGTGAATTTTTAAGAGTTATTAACGGTCCAGCTATACGATACGCCTTTGGAGAACTATTTTTATGGAAATATGGTAGATTACGTGTAATTAGACGTGTATAACTATGTATAAAATTAATCTTTTTAATTTCAAGAGAATGATTCTTTTAGTTTTTGTTACAGAAAATTAGCATAAAATTAAAATAAGTAGGTGAGATTATGACTATGTAAGTAGTTCTAAGTACTTATATAAAATGTCCGCGAAACACGTTAAGTAGGTATCTGCCTATTATTAACTTCTTAGAAAAAAAAATCTTCGCTCTAGTGATATATTAATTTTATAGGTAAGTACTTAGACAAAAATAACTTGTACCTACGCATCATATTTAGATAAGTAATTTAGATTTTACGATAGTGTACTTTTGCCAAAATAAAATCCAAGTCTACAGAATTCGTGAGAAATCGGTAAACCCGTCTTATCCATTTTTCCACCTTCCTTGTAGCAGACAACCTATTGGCAGCAACCCAGGTGTTAATGATGTTCATAGGCGACAATAACCATTTTGCAGCAGGTGGCCGACATGCTTGTATCTGCCGTATGATATACCTAAAATAAAATTTATGTAGATGTTGTTCCTGCAGAATTTTTCGGCCTACAAAGACAGACTAGCAAAAGTGAGATTTTATGTTATTGCTCTAAGAGAATAATGAGGCGCAAGAAACTTGCTGTCTATAGATTTTTATAATAATTTTATTTGTCATCACTTGTTTACTCAAGTCTTTAGTAATTGAAATATTAAATATTTATTTACCCAATAAAAAAATATTGCTTATAAAAATATTTAATCAATTATTTTTTTTTTCTTAACACACTAATCTATATGAAATGTATCTTCCAGCCGTTTCTGATGATCTTATGATTTTCACCACCTGAAACATGATTTTATAGAAATATATTTATTTTAAAAAAACTAATAAGTACATGACATTGCAAGTGTGTACTCCATACAGTGTGGGAATCATAAGTGGTTGGCTCGAATTAGTTTCACAAGCGGTATATCCCCTTTTTGCTTTGCGTAGGTACTTGGCTGACATTGCAGTTTGTCTACATAACTTATCTCACGTCTTTATAACCCACAATATTAAAATGTATATCATCGCCATATGTACGCGCAGTAACCACACCAAACAAGCAAATGAGCGATTTCACTTCGTGACCAAAACTCACGCGTTCTCTCTGTTTTGATCCGACAGACTAATCGATTTTTTCAATTTGCATAAGACAATACTTTATGAGTCAAGTAATATCACGTCAAGCATGATCCAAATATTTATGAGTTCCTAATTCGATAACATTTTGTATCAGTTCATACTTTTTGCGTGCATATTACTAATATCGCACTGACAGTCAGTTTCTGAGACGCATTTTAATTTTAATTCCTCATCGTGTCGAGCTACCTATCTCTTTCTTTCTTTAGTTCGACAGTGACAATTATAATTTATTATTATATTATTATGTCAACTTTGAAAATCTGTTTCAGAAACTGGCTGTATATAAGTTTAAAGTTTTACTTGAACATGACTGTCATCATCTCAGACCAACATCATCATATTATGCAATAACTGTCATCTCACTGTGAGGTCGGGGATAGGTCTGTATCTTGTCTGGGTTTCTCTTTAATCGAAGGTGTCTTATATCTGGTATAGACTGCTGTCACGCAACAGAATTCCCAGTATGGACGCCTTGCGCGCACGTAGCGTGCACGCTACGCGCACGAACCCAGCATTTTATGTATGGGAAGTTCTTTCGTTGCGTTTTACGTTACATCAGTCTGTACCTGGCATTAGAGCATACTTCGGGCGGGACACTACTCTACGTCTACGGCTTAGAAAATGAAACTTTTTAAGATAAAAACTTGTACGAACCTGTCCTCTCTTCAAACCAAAGTATCTGGCGACGGGATCACCGGCCTGTATCCTCATCAACATGTTTTCCTTTAGTTTACTGAAATTAACTTTTAAGGAAAATTATAGGTGTACGCGGCTTCGCTCGCAGTTAATTTTATGATTAAGATCACGTATAGCGCGACTTGTGGCGCCATCTGTTGGCCGGCAATTGCGAATTGCAGCGCCATCTATAGTAGAAAATGTATTTTCGAAATTGGAATGACATACTTTCACGGGATAAAAAGTAGCCTATGTTGGGCTCTGTACCCCTGACAATATGTATACAATTTTCATAATGTTCGGATGATTAGTTAAGCCGTGAAGGAATAACAAACAAACTCACTTTCTCATTTATAATCTTAGTTAGGATTGAAATTTAACTGGCGGTCCATAAGGTATAAGTAACACGATTTCTTTACTTAATTCAGTGGAAATGGGGTGAATAAAGGCATTGATTTTGTGGTGCTGACCACAGCATGTCAGTAATCCTACTAATATTATAAAAGCGAAATTTTGTGTGTATGTTTGTTACTTCCTCACACTCAAATGGCTGGGCCAATTTTTAGATCGTACATAGGTAGCTGATACCTTGGAATAACACATAGGGTACTTTTTATCCTGAAAAGTACGCGATTCTCGTAGGATTTCGTCAAAACTCTGATGGATGATAGATGGCTCTGCTGTGCATAAAACACAGCAGGCAGCAGGTAGTGTTACATTATTTCAGATATCATTTATTGTTATATTGTAAACCTTGTTTTATGATTCCAAATAAATTATTATATTATTAATAACCTTATAATCTGCAATGAATAAGTTAAAAGTAAACATTACTGAGTAAGCCACAAACTAAAAAAAAAATCTAAGAAATTTCTATTTTTCATTGGTTAATTAAAAAGGATACTATCTAGCCAGCAATTCTTGCTTCTCATCAGGAGTCAGTACAATGTGTTCCGGAACCAGCTCATGCTCAGTAATATTGATGAGTAACTCTGATTCCAGGAATTGTTCTAGTATGTATTTGGGCGCCATGTCTACTAACGACTGCTTAGCTGATGGTGTCATGCCTAATAAACAAACAAAATATTCATTAAGTCGAGGCAGTTCACGCAATCTACTCTTTCTCGGGCGCGTGATCGTATTGCAACGCTAGCGCATTGTCAATACGGTTGATTGTTGCATAGCAGTTAATTGTTGCTCTGCCAGGTTTTTACGAACGAAAACATAAATATTTTTTTACATTTTAATTGTTAAAAATCTAACCGGTTATTGTGTTAGAACAATAAAAAAGCTATTCTTTAAAAAAAAACATATCATTGTCGTTGAAAATGACGACAAAATCAACACGAAGTTTATTTTTCATGGTGATATTTAGGATTTTTTTACAGAGTTACCAAGCCATTTATTAATATTCTGTTCGGTTATTGTGTTTCTTTTTCTGTCTACAGTAATTTTTGTGTAGTAGAATTTTACATCGTTGCTTCACACTGAAAGCTCAAACATCAATCCTTTCGTCATTTCGTGAACAGGCCTCGCCTTAAGATTAAAAATTAAATAATTAACAATAACTACAAAAAAACCTTATCAAATTAACTAAAAAAATCAAACTATACTAGATCTTTTGAATGTGTGAATGGTCAAAATTGTTTGAAATAAAGAAGGCATTGCTAACAATTTGACTATCGGGTCTGTTAGAAGTCCAATATCTCGAATCAAAATTGTTTGAAATAAAGAAGGCATTGCTAACAATTTGACTATCGGGTCTGTTAGAAGTCCAATATCTCGAATCAATATTAATTTCTTCTTAAAATATTTTTATATTGTCAATTTCTTACTTAGGAACATTACTATAAGCTATTCCTATGTATTTATAAACCCCTATAAAAAGTATCTACATGAAATAGTATCGTTTTATAATACCTGCTTGTACCACGACAATAGCTCTATGTATATTTTCCTCTTGCATCCTAGTACAATAAGTCTTTATAGTTTTAATTCCAATTTTTGCTTCGTCGGGGAAGAAAACAAACATCTGGTCAGTTGGATCATCATTGTGAGCTACCAACACAATGAGATCACTCCGCGCAGGCCGTTTCTCACTAAAATAAACAAATTGATGTTAATTTTGAAACATTTTATGTAGTGTACTGTACCTATAATATTTCTAAGCTGATCCCAAATAGTAATGGTAATAATTTTAAGAAACCAATTACCATTCTTACAATATCAACCAATAATGGATGGTATGAACTTATTTGTCTCTCATAATTTTACTATAATTTTTAATTTATTATGCTCCCATAATGTGGAATAGGTCCATACTACATTTATCCATATTATGTGAGAAACAATATTTTTTGAAGTGTCTAGCTGTATATTATACCAGATATATGACGCCACATATTAAGTGAATCATAATTAACTAACATAATAACCTTATGGTTATTAATAGAAAAATCAATCACACAATAATTTATCCTACCCTCAATTTAGTAAGGATTTCGCAATATTTTCAAATTAATTTATTAAACTTAAAGGATAAATTAAGACTCTTTGCTTCTTATTGTGCCTGTAAAATTATTGACAGTGACATGTTATTATTAAGTCATCAAAATTCCAGTATCCAAAATCCAATGTCATCAAATAATGGATGAAGGAAAACTTGCAGTCGTTTTAGCTTTAAAAAATATTGCAAAATCAACTAACAATTTAAAATGCAGCTAGTCGAAGAGAAGATTATTAAAAATATAGCACAAAAGAGGATCTCGGAGACAACTAGGTTATATTTAGGTAAGGAATATAAAAGCAAACTACTTTTAATTACATTTTATACTGTATTCTCTATATTATAGGCCTCTGATGTGTGTTAATAATAGTGTGTAACTCATGTGACTGGTGGGAATGTATTTCTAGATGTAACTCAGGTTTTCTTAAGGTTGCCTTAAAAATATTGCTTTTAGCAATAAGGCTTCTTTGTTACATGTATACTAGTCTAGTAAGATTGTGCGTATGCTTTTTGTCTTGTTTGCATATTGCAAATAAATCATATTTTATCTATATTATTATCTAACACCAAAAGTACTGAAATATATGAAAGTAGATAATGTGAATGTAAAAACAGACACTTCAAATAAAAGAAAATTGTATGGCTATAAATGTTACAACATTGCTACAAATTTTGCAACCATAATTAGCTAAATTCGGCTAGTGCAAATATGATCACAAGCTAAGTGGCCTAGACACATCAGATGCCTATTTACAGAGAAGGCCCACACAACAACAAGTAAGCAGCCTAGTAGATTTTAAAAGACTTTCAAAGTGACCTTATATTTTCTTATGCTAGCTCTGTGCTCGTGAATTGCCCACTGCTCTCGGGAGCAAGTGTAGTTAGAAAAAATAGGAAAAGTGAAGACTCTTGTTTTCACTCAACTTTGAGAGAGTGTAGAGCTAGCATTAGGACCATTCCTAGGACTTAGAACTAGACCACTCCGCTTTTAAGTTCACTGAATTGTGAATAGTCTAACAAAATAATAATTACTGCCACAAATACAAGTATGGTCATGATTTCCCAACACTTTGTAAATAATTGTGAAGCGAAATAATAGTTAAGAGTCGCCTTAGGGATAGTGAATGATGAGTAATGCTCTTCCTTACCTAGGTTTGTCTCCAAATTGTTCTTTAAATTGGTCGGACGTCTGATCCAATTCATCTTGAGTCACTAAATATCCACGGTCGTGGCATAGCTGGAAATTTTTCAAATTACTTACTATATTATTGAGAGGTTTTAAATTTCTAAGGAAATTGTAATGCAACATAACCTATATTTTACTCACCTGCATTACTGTTTTACGTATACGCCACAATTTATAGGTCTCAGCTTCATCATCCATTATAATTAAATTAAAGATTTGCTGTGTGTAAAAACTTTTTATTACCGAAATAATAACAATCAAAACATTCAACAAAGTTTCTTCAAATCAAGCAAAAGCAAAGCACGCAAGCTTGTGTCTTGTGTTGTGGTCAGGGCAGGGTTGCCAGATTCAATTTTATGATTTTCCCCAAACTGGCTTTTATTTTTCCCCAAAATGATACGTTTTCAACAGAAAACCCCCAAAAGTTTTGTTACAAATAAAAGGGGTTAAAAACTGCCTTTTCCTCACTTCAGATGTCGCTTTTGTCTATTGTTCTACACATTTGACAGCTATCAGTCATTTTCTATACTATTTTTGTAAATCTGCCCCCCCGCCAAGACGAGCCAAGCGGAGCGCAAGGGCACTACCAACCTTTTCTCGAAACGTTTCGTCGATTTTTTGAACTCTCTTACCTTTGGTTTGAATGATGCTAAATAGTTAAAAAATTTCAAGATATAATGACACCAGTACAATCATTGAACATTCAAAATTTGAATGTCGTAGCTATTACACTTTAGATTTTATTAATGTCTAAAACCCCCCATTTCGTCATTGATTCACTCACTGATCATCAAAATTCTTAAGGTACTTCCTGAAGTCCTAGAACGTCAAAATTTGTTATATGTACGCTAATATTACTACAAAGACAACAAAAAAATCTTAAAACTTGGAACTTTCATCCCCCAACCCTGTAACTTAGGGGATGGAAATTTGTATGAGATTTCCGTTTCCTAATGTACTAGAAAGCTGAAATTTGGTATGTATGCTAGTATTAGTACACAAACAACAAAAATATCATAAAACTTGGAACTACACCCCAAAAGAAAAAATAAATAAATAAAAAATAAGCAATGTACAAAAAGAAATGAAATCCCACCAAAAACATTTTCATGTAAAATGTTGCCAAGACGAGACCATACGACTCGCACTGTCAAAAAGTTATCAGATTTCATGTAGAGCCAAGCTTCTAACTCTACACGCCCTACCTACAACAACAAGGCCTAACTTCACAAACTCTACACCTTAATCAAAATATGTGGCTTGGCCATTTCGCTACATCCACATAGGCGTAAGGTGAAAAATTTATAAACTATTCATCATCATACTTTTCTGTTATACATTAGTTCTTGTAGTATGTACCAACATGTAGTATGTCATGAAATCATGAATGTGTTGTTTGTTACCTTTTTGGCAAACTCTTAAATGTGTAGTTTAGATAGTGGTGGAAGATTAGTGCTGGAATTAGTATCTCTGAACTTATCCATGGTAGGAATTTCAGGATTATCATCCTCAAGTTCGTCTTCAACTCCGATAAGGTTTTTTCCTCTTTGGTTCGGGACAAGCCCACCACACATTCCCACCACTGTGTCTCCTGTGTAGCCAGGATCAACAACGGCGACTTCAGATAGACAATAAGCAATGAAACTTATTGACGTCCCGGGGGAGAAAACTACAGCTGTCTTGGAACTCACAACGAATTTAATCAGAAAGAAGATAGTCGGAGTAGGAAGTATTGAAAGGACTTCCCTCCTTAACAACTACGTGAGAAACAGCAATTTGAAGCAAAAGGCATTATACCCTAGAGAGATGGCAAATCAAGTGAGTACCTCATTGGTTCAAAACGTTCAAAACAAAAGAGTCATAATACTAGATAGCTAGACTTTATAGAATAGTAGAGAGAGACAGCTGCTTTTTAAATAGCTCTGGATTGATTGTTGCACTTTAGCCAGGATGTTAGTCCAAAAAAGAGCAAAGTACGTTTCATTCTATTTTAAGTTTTGGTTTCTAAAAGTGCAAAAAAAATCGCTAAAATTCCCCATCACGTATTTTATTTCCCCAAAAGTTTCCCCAAAGATTCTATTTCCCCAGTTTTTCGCCGAGAGTCAAATTTTTCCCCAAAATCGCGAAAAAAACCCCCAATCTGGCAACCCTGGGTCAGGGTTGCCAGATTCAATTTTATGATTTTCCCCAAACTGACTTTTATTTTTCCCCAAAATGATACGTTTTCAACAGAAAACCCCCAAAAGTTTTGTTACGAATAAAAGGGGTTAAAAACTGCCTTTTCCTCACTTCAGATGTCGCTTTTGTCTAATTTTCTACACATTTGAGAGCTATCAGTCATTTTCCATACTATTTTTTTTGCCAAGACGAGCCAAGCGGAGCGCAAGGGCACTACCGCACTACCTACCTTTTCTCGAAACGTTTCGTCGTTTTTTTGAACTCTCATAACTTTGGTTTGGATGATGCTATAAATAGTTAAAATTTTCAAGATAAAATAACACCAGTACAATCATTGAACATTCAAAATTTGAATGTCGTAGCTATTATACTTTAGATTTTATTAATGTCTAAAAACCACCCATTTCGTCACTGATTCACTCACTGACTCACTGATCATCAAAATTCTTAAGGTACTTCCTGAAGTCCTAGAACGCCAAAATTTGGTAGTAAGCTAATATTACTACAAACACAACAAAAAAAATCACAAAACTTGGAACTTTCATCCCCCAACCCTTTAACCTAAGGGATGGAAGTTTGTATGAGATTTCCGCTTCCTAATATCCTAGAAAGCTGAAATTTGGTATGTAGGCTAGTATTAGTACACAAACAACAAAAATATCATAAAACTTGGAACTTCACCCCAAAAGAAAAAAAAATATAAGCAACTTACAAAAAAGAAATGAAATCCCACCAAAAACATTTTCATGTAAAATGTTGCCAAGACGCGACCATATGAGTCGCACTGTCAAAAAGTTATCAGATCTCATGTAGAGCCAAGCTTCTAACTTTACACGCCCTACCTCTACAAGGCCTAACTTCACAAACTCTACACCTTAATCAATATATGTGGTTTGGCCATTTCGCTACATTCACATAGTAAGGTGAGAAAATTATAAACTATTCATCATCATACTTTTCTGTTTTACATTAGTTCTTGTAGTAGGTATGTAACGAAACGGCAAACACACATATTTTGATTAAGGTGTAAAGTTTGTGAAGTTAGGCCTTGTAGAGTTAGAAGCTTGGCTCTACATGAGATCTGATAACTTTTTGACAGTGCGAGTCATATGGTCTCGCCTTGGCAACATTTTACATGAAAATGTTTTTGGTGGGATATAATTTTCCTCAAAGGTAGCTCGGACGGTTCTTAAGATTCTACTTTCATACAGTAATCTTAGTCTTCCTTTGAGCGGTTCTTGAAACCTGAGCCAACATGTAGTATGTCATTAAATGTCATATTATATCTAAAACATTATTAGATAACAAGGGAAAATGAGGAAATCATGAATGTGTGGTTTGTTACCTTTTTGGCAAACTCTTAAATGTGTAGTTTAGATAGTGGTGGAAGATTAGTATGGGAATTAGTATCTCTGAACTTATCCATGGTAGGAATTTCAGGAATATCATCCCGAAGTTCGTCTTAAACTCCGATAAGGTTTTTTCCTCTTTGGTTCGTGACAAGCCCACCACACATTCCCACCACTGTGTCTCCTGTGTAGCCAGGATCAACAACGGCGACCTCAGATAGACAATAAGCAATGAAGCTTATTGACGTCCCGGGGGAGAAAACTACAGCTGTCTTGGAACTCACAACGAATTTAATCAGAAAGAAGATAGTCGGAGTAGGACGTATTGAAAGGACTTCCCTCCTTAACAACTACGTGAGAAACAGCAATTTGAAGCAAAAGGCATTATACCCTAGAGAGATGGCAAATCAAGTGAGTTCCTCTTTGGTTCAAAACGTTCAAAACAAAAGAGGCATAATACTAGATAGCTAGACTTTATAGAATAGTAGAGAGAGAGACAGCATCTTTTTAAATGGCTCTGGATTGATTGTTACCTTTAGCCAGGATGTTAGTCCAAAAAAGATGGTTAGGTTAGTATAAAAGTGCAAAAAAATTCGCTAAAATTCCCCATCACGTATTTTATTTCCCCAAAATTTTTCCCAAAGATTCTATTTCCCCAGTTTTTCGCCGAGAGTCAAATTTTTCCCCAAAATCGCGAAAAAAACCCCCAATCTGGCAACCCTGGTTGTGGTTGTGTGTGATGTGTGTGATGTCAACATTGTCAACTAAACTAATGTCAAGTTACAAATTGTCAATCGATCGACATATTCAGCACAACTATCAAGAGAAGAAGAAATAGCACAATCTTAAAGCTGGCGCCAGATACAGTTTAAATGATTCAAATTTCAAAACTTCTTTTGGCCGCTCTGCTCTACGCAAACGAAAATGAGCATTTGGATGGCTCAGTTCTAAAAGTCACTAACTCCATTTTTCTAGTTTTGAGATAATGCCACTTGAAGGGTAATTTAATTTTTTTAAAAGGATTGGGTTAATGAAAAAAATTATAAAAAATCAGAGAAGTGCTTTATTTGGTCACCTTCAAAGTGATATATTTAAAAAGTATTAATCTCAATTATTATGCGCAGTATTAATTCTTAAAATTTAGGACTTATTTAAAAACACGTGGAGTTAGAGACTTTAACTCAAAATTCTTTGGAGTTAGTGACATATAATCTTATAATGCTGCCCCTATCCCTACAATAGCACTGAAAATCGTGTTGGGCCTTAGTGCTTAATATCTCGAGAACGGTAGCCCTCACGGGTTGGTCCAAAAGGCTAAAAGTGTTCGTAAGTGACCCCCCAACTCGATGGGACCAAGAAAAGGGGAAAATTAAAAAAATAATAATAAAAAAAATATTAAAAAAAAAAATTGTCTCAAAAATTTTTTTTTTCATGTTTTCTTGGCGTCTTATAGTGCCCCTAAAGCCTATATATAACTCCAACTCTACCAACTTGCCCCTAACGCGATTCTCTGACCAAAAATACATGGACTTAGTGACTAAACTCCATGGATTTCGTTATTTGTTAGGATTTAGTTACTACTGACCTAACTTCACAGGATTTAGTGACTTGTGGAATTGGTAAAAACCTACTTAACGTCATTTTATTGAAAAACGAATTAGGCCAATCTATAGAGAAAAATACGGAGAATTTTTTGGTATGGCTATCTTAATATTGATAAAAATAGAGTTAGTGACTTTTAGAACTAAGCCATCCATTTTCTTTTAGGTATTCTAAAGCTTTTCTAAACACTCGATAGATAGCGCAGCCGATACTTTCTTTAGGCATTTTTTTTTCTTTCGTTTGGCAATCGGATTTCAGACGAAGATTACATTGTGCCATCTTCAAGTTATACTTTGTGTTACATAAATTCAAAGCAGTGTATTCATACTATCTCGACTCAGTGTACAGTCTATAAGTCAAGACGTCCCAAAGAAAGATGATAGAAAAATTTCTTCAGAAGAGGCGAATTTTGAAGTCAACTTTTTGAAGTTCCCTGATCATAAACTGCAATCACATCAATATGCACTTTAACCAATGCAAATGTTTGCTTCACATTACACTATCAATACTATATGAGTCAAACGTTGAAACACATAGAAATCCATTTTTTTATCACGAGCCCAGTGGACGCTATCGTAGTTAGCGCCAAAATCAACACTTTAATAGAAGAGTTGTTGGATGGAGTGACCTTTTTGCTACAAAGTCGTCATTTATTTAAATAAATTAAAAAAAAAGTTTTTGCCATAATTTAAAACAAAAAAATTATCATTTTTTATGTTTCCTAAAAACTGTCTTTGCAAACTGGTGCGCACTGTTGTTTTTATATTGCGAGTGAGAAAGAACTCCTAGTTGATAAATATTGTGTTGAAAAATAATCAAAGGACTCGTAGTTTATTACTCAATTTTTAAAATATTTTGGCCTCAACAATACCAAAAGTGATGCTAGCGCCATCTTTTGATGATTTTAAAAACCAACTGATTATACTATATATATATTAAACCCACTTTGGGTTCTCGCGCCAACCTAGTAAGTAAGTAAGTAAGTAAGATTATACTATACTAATCTTAAAGTAATCTACACTTGAAAACTTTTTACTATAGGTAATTATGTTGTTTGTTCGCTTGACGACGAAATGGAGGCATGCATGCCGGCATGAGTTGCTGTTGCAACAAACCTTTTGTTAAGGTTATTTAAAGACTAGACCTTCACATGCACTTTCTCTTGCCGATAATAAAATCTTAAAAAAATTAGTAGTTTTTTTTACTAATAGAATCTCATTGTACACTCATGACGGTCGACTGGACTTGATACCGTTCTTAAGGTGGTAGTTTCGGTCCGCGCGGGAAATTCAAATTTTTTGGGGTTTTTTAGAAATTGCATCTCAATAATTGATAGAATTTTCGTAAAAATTAATTTGGCGACAACAAATACATTAAATCTACTGAATAATTATCAAATAAATTATAATTAGCTCTTCGGAATATGAATGTCCACGATGTATCTTTTTCTCTTTATACGTGCATTACTTATGCACATTCATAATGAGAAGAGCCAATATTTATAATTTATATGATGATTATTCTGTTGTAGGTTTTATTTGAAATGAAAAATAAGGAATTGTATTGTAATGTATTGTAACATTTGTAACTGACTGGTTATAGAAAAAGTTTTATTCAAATGAAGATTTGAAATTGGAGTATTTTGAAATTTGACATGATGGTGTCTAGGATTTGGATTCAGTTTGTTATAGGAAGTCTTATAGATAAAGTTATAATTTGTATTTTACTACGTTTTAGAAATATGTATTAATAGGAGTTAATCATGGTATAAAATGTAATTCTTATTTAAAGATGATATAGTCATGGGAGATATTAGTCATGGGAGTTAATTAAATTATTTAGAAGTGTAAAAGTGTATGTAATGGAAATATCATGGAATATATTATTGTTATGTGAACTTTGTGTCTTTATTCCAACATCTAACTTCTACAACATATTCAGTAGATAATTTATTGTATTTGTTGTTTCAAAAATTCTATCAATGATTGAGAATTGAGATGCAATTTGTTAAAACCCTCAAAAAAAATTTAATTTCCCGCGCAGACCGAAACGTACCACATTAGTTCTATGTCATAAAAGCCAAAATTGTACTGCAAGTGTAAAGCTCGACGTGCACCTGACTGTATTAAGACGCGCGCTATCGTGGGATCGCAAAAGAAGTGCGTGAACCGCGCGACGCGTAAACGCCCGAACGAACTTCGCCGCGCAGTTCGCACGAGCGAAGTAGGTATTATTTACTGCTTTTTTAAATTAATTATTGTTTTTATTACCTAAAGGCTTAGATCATAGACACACTAATCTAAACTTAAAGGCATAGGTACTAATGCCATTTGCTAAGACACCGTACTTTTGCGGAAGTGTATGGCTGCCTGCATCGATTAGACAATGTGAGAAGGCACTTTATAATACATAAACAAAGTTTGCATTTTTTTTTTACCCGAGAACTGAAATGTCACTGCTTTGCTTACCACCACCACCCAGAAAAATAAT
The DNA here is from genome assembly GCA_905163395.2 of Endotricha flammealis. Lineage (NCBI taxonomy): Eukaryota > Metazoa > Arthropoda > Insecta > Lepidoptera > Pyralidae > Endotricha > Endotricha flammealis. The sequence continues at coordinate 6,464,793 of LR990870.1, read as the reverse complement.
AAGTTGTCTATGTTTTCTTCCATCGTTTGTTGAAGTTCGTTTGTAGATTTTATTAAAATACAATTTTAATTAATATTAATTGACTTATTGTAAGTTAAAATAACATAATTAGTCATTAAGCGCAATGGCTGGTATCAAAGGTATGTAATTTTTGTGTTATGGAGTCATGTGCACAAGAAAATATTATTGTGAAAGTGATAAAATTTTCGTTGTCTTCTGAATGACTCACAATATTTACCAACATCTTTACATTTTAAACTCAATTTTAAGTTTATTTTCTTTCTTTTTCATGTAATCGTCATGGATATATAACAGGGTAAGTTTAAAAATATGTTGTCTCTAAACTGCGTGGGTGCAGGTTGATTTCTATAGTATAATCGATGTACACCAACACACAAAACTTATTGAGGGAATTTGCGTTAATTAATTTGATATTTTGCAATATTCCTCGTTATAAATTCATAAAGTGTGGTAGGTATATAGTATTGAAATACAGCCATGACCATCTAGTTCAGTGTATTTTTTGTCAGTTGTTGGTTTTGTGATATTAGATAACTAAACATCTTCATGAATGAAGACAGGAAAATTAATGTTAGGTCGGTATGCAAATACAACCTTTTGCAGAATTATTTGGGTTCCATTTTATATGACTGGAAGATTTCAGATTAGTTAGAATAGTTCTAATATTCGAGTAATCTCATTTCTAAATTAGGTCCATTAAAATATGAGTACAGAAGAAATATTTATAACAATCAAATCATATTAAAGATACACTAAAGCCATCACTATATTTAATTAATTGATTTTTCATGTCAATTTATCTAATGTGCCTAATGACTCCTAGTTAGTCGAAACATAGTTAAGATGTTTTACAGCTTAATATGGGTAATATAAATAATGGAGCATTATAAAGGGGTCCTTAAAATAAATCCATGTTGCAACATGTACTTGCATGTTTCTCTTCTTGCCACTAGGTTTTTTAAAAATAGTTTCTCAAGTTCAGGTTGCAAATAAGAAAATGGTGCAAAAAATTTTGTGGGTGAAGATTGCATTATAAAAATTAAAAATATACAAGGGATTTTAGGTATATGGAATTCACCGCATTAGTAAATATACATTATTATGTTTCAGTTTGGTGTCCCTCGCATTTCTCGGGTCAATTGGAATGACATTTGTTATTCTGGCATGTGCATTACCACAGTATAAGTAAGTATTCCTACAATCAAATTGATTATGGATTTCTCAAGATAAAATTGTGATTTACTTATCATAAAAATTCTGTCTTTGTTAATATTATTTATTTTTGTTTAACTTATCAATATCTACTCATTTTCATGTTACTTACATGAAATGATTTAGAGACTAGCCTACTTTCCTATCTATTCCAGTGAATGTTAGAGCCTAATCTTAATAGTCTAGCTAGTCATACATAATCCAACTAACAAATATGAAAGGTGTATGGATTGATGTTTGTTGCTTCAAGTAAAAATTACTTGACATATTTACATGAAAGTCAGACAGATATGTCATAACCTGGATTAATAATTGTAGCATAGTTTTATCCCGGGTTCCAATGCTTCCAGATACAATCCAAATAGTAATATATGGGGACAATGATACCATTGTTCTAATATATAAATTATTACCCTATACAAAATTCCTGCGATTTTATTATACTTAGCAGATAAAATTGCATTTTTTAAATAGATATTTTCTATAAAACATGGTTTACTTGATACCGTTTCATTGGAGAAAACTATAATTTTCAAAATAATTTAACGTAAAACACAACCTAATCACACAACATAATTTTATTAAGTTTGTCTTGAGCAGAAATTGAAATAAAATTTGATAACTAGATGTGACAAATCCTAATTATTTTTCAGAATATGGTGGCCGTTCTTCGTAGTACTGTTCTATGTGTTGTGTCCTATACCGACGATGATCGCGCGCCGGCACAGCGACGGCGCGGGCGGGACCAATTCACCATGTATGGAGACGGCAATCTTCATCACTATGGGATTCATTGTCAGCTCCTTTGCACTTCCTATAGTGCTCGCTCGGGCTGATGTTGTTAGTATTAATTTATGTATTAGTCAGTTTCATTGATTCCTGATAAGTACCAGTTATCCTATATCTCAAATAAATTGTTGAAGAATGCAAAAACCGTCGTATTTATCTGAGAGATAGCCTAACTATAGTTTATCAGTATCCTATAAAACTGATCCTTAATATCATTTTTCTTCTTTTCAAAGTGTTTTTATTTGATAATAAATCACAGTAATAAGAGTGGTCGAAACACTTGTTGTTGTTAACTTGTTAACATGTTTGTTCCTTAAATATAAAATTCTAAATCTTTTAAGCTTGCAAGCATCAATAGGCGCGGTTAAACGGCCCGTGATAGCACGAACCAACGCGAGCCGCGCCGTCCGTGAAGATCGGCCCGGCTCTGTTCCGCAGGCCTACTTGTATACATGTCGCGCGCTCTGTATCGTATCATCTGTTTAGACGGCGCGCATTAACACAGGCCGAGCCGACGTTGACGCGCGCGCCTTTGATCCGTGTAAAAAAACCGACAAGCGATGGATCGCGCGAACTTTGCCGAGCCGCGCCGAGCCAGGCTGTCAACGGCGCGTGGCGCGGCGCACCTCGAGCAGGTCCCGGCGCGGCTCGTGCTATCACGGGCCTTTTAACCGCGCCTATCTAAAAATATTTATTAAATAATTTATCATGTAAATTTTACTTTACAGATTCAATTGGGTGCATGTTGTCTGACAATCGCCGGTAACGTCATCGTGTACCTCACAATAATCGGTTTCTTCACAATCTTCGACATGGACGACTCAGATTACACCATGTGGTGAGAGATCTAAAAACAACAATTGTTATTACCATTAAGGGACGATATTAAGGCAAATTTTTGTATAATTATGTCGTGGTTTGTGTATACTTAAGTCTGAAGGCTATTGGCAGTGAGTCTAGTAACTATACTCTTGTGGGTACATACAGACTGCGTATTATAAATCGGCTGCTATTTAATTAGGACAATATTATTGATACCCAGTACTGAGTTTGTAATCTCGTACGAAAGCATGATGGTGCATTTGGCAATTTTATTTTTATACCACAGTTTTTTTTTTACAAATAATAAAGAAACAAATGTGACTGGAAATAATTAAAAATAAGTGAACACTTAGAACAGAATATGTTTCTCAATATATTTTATTATTTGACCATACTTCATCAACTTAAGAATAAACCTATTTATACATTTAATTGAAGACGACACGATGTGTTGGAATTAAATGGTCACGTCAAACAATCTTGCATGACATTCTTTCGTTCGTGATGAATAACTTTTAAGCACGAAACATAGTGAGGAGTCCGGCGTGGCGTTATTCCGTTTGCTAGAACTACTCGATGAGTGATGGTGACTGTTGATGTTCATATTATTTATATTGACGTGCCCATGTCACACCATGCCTCTTGTGTTTCGCGCATTAGTACTTTCGAAATGCTAAAATAGTAAATAATCACACGTCACACGGTTTGTGGCGTCACCAAAAATAATACTAAACCAAAATCACAGGCCTCTGAGAAAATATTTTTAGCCTATCTGCCATATAAATTATTATACAAATACTGTCAATTTATTTGACAGATAGGCTAATTGGAACTTATCAGGAATGTGTGAAATCGGTCCTAAAGTATTATTTTACAAGAGTCAGCTTTGGTTATTGAATGAAAAAGTCGTTTGACCTCTCAGAATCCATCTCCAATCTCCATAATAGACTTAAGTGATAAATTGATATCAATTTGCACTTCCTTTTAGAAGAAACTAAGCAATTGTATATTGACTTAAAGTGGGGATCCCGTCGATAATGTTATGCAGTTCCATTTTAAACAATTTCTAAACTGTTTTCTAGATATGTTATAAAACCTAAACATTTTACAGTTAATAACAAATACAAATTTTATATCTTTACTGAATTATTACTTATAAATAAAATTATACATTTATTTGTGAACACACAGGCCACAAGACAAAACAATATACAAAATGGTTTAAAAAGAAAATGTTGCCAAAATTAAATTAAACCGTTATGCTAAGGTATTTTGCCAGTGTAAAAGAATATTCAGTTGCCAGCAAAACCCATTGTGTAGTGATTGATGCCTTTGTATTGCAGTTACTGTTTATCTGACTAAAGAAAGTGTATCAAAATGTTTTAATGTTAAAAAATTGATCATCATTTTGATCATTTATTTGTTTGATTTTATACTTTAGATCTGTAAAGATATGGCATTTAATGAATAGTCAATCGTTAGTCATTTTGAAAAGGTTGTGTGCACTTGAAAGTGATAAAAAAAAGTTGTACCTGTCATTAATTTGCTGAAGCTGACTCTAAATAGCATGATTAACAGGTTCCCTGTCCAATGAATCATACATGATTGATATAACAATTTTTGTACCAATTTTTATACGGCCATGAATCATATGAACAAATTCTTATACTAATTCGTAAAAGTTTTTCTCTTGGACGCTGCTGGACAAATACCACTTTTGGTATGCCATGTGTAGGGTAATTATCTAACTTTAGAAAAATGTAAAAAAAAATATATTTTGGGAACAAAAAAATTACATGCCAATTTTATTTAGAAGCAAATTGAAAGGACGTATTGGGGTGCAAAGATCTTGTTATATGGGGACAGGGAACTTGTTAACACATTGATAAATGTTAGTAAATATGTCAGACGCACTGATTTAACAGGGGGAAGTGACCTTCAGTTCAGAGCGATAGCACATCGTATTTTAAACGCGCAGACGACGCGCTGATAACGCCGTATACTCGCTTCAAAGGAGATTTGAGCGCACCCTTGTAATCTAAGCATACGGTGCGATCGCGAAACGCACATCTACTGCGCGTTTTGCATTGCGGTGGCGTCCCCTTTCGGCATCTACGGCGCCGACAACGCGTGGTTTCTGCGCGTTTAAAATACACCGTGTGCTGTGGCTCTTATTATTCGTTTTCATGACTGGTTCTAAGTTTTTAAATATTGGATTAGAATAAAATTTGCTCATATTCATTCAACAAAGCTCTAAAGCTATATTTTGAATACAATCAAAGTATTTCTCTCCGAGCTGGTCGATACGAACACTTGCTTGCCTACATCTCAGTGCATGTGACCACAATTTTATTTTTATTTGCATACATGATCATTATGAAAACGTCATGCATAAAAATGAGGATCTCACAACGTAGCCTTTAATCAAGCAAAACAATTTGCAATGTTTTTTAACTCTCTGCAGTATAAGGTTCAAATCAGTCTGCTGAAGGGTTAACACCGAACTAACCATAATTTCTTTGTTATAACCATCTTGTCTTGGGACGGGTAAAGAGTACTCAAATTACAAAATAATGTTTTATTCAAAATAATTGAACCAAAAATACGACTGATTTGGTTTTAAATATTTTCTATTATGTACCCTAATGTCGCAGTATAATTTATATTTGTTAAATAAGTAGATATTAGTGTAAGGAAATTATACGTATAGACATATTTTTTTATCGCCACGAAAAAGTTTTTATGTACAATATTATTATTTTACCTAATTAGTTTCAATATGTCGATTTCTATTTACTCCAAAATATTCCAACATTTATCAAATTACATTCGCGGCATACGAGTTGATTCAATTTTGTTTTTTTTAATTATTATTTACGTCACAACTTGATGAACTTGATCATTTACCTACATTCAGAGTTGGCTTCAACTCAACATTTCTAATTTAGAAGCTTACATTTAGTTATCATTATGTGCATATTTTGAAACATTTTGGAATATAAAAATATTTTATTATTTATATTTATTTCTCACTCTTTTAACTTACTAATAATAATTATCATTTTATAACAATATTTCCTTTCTATACATACCTATTCATTGTCAACTTATTTTAGCAATTGTGAATTATTTGTGGGTTGGTACCTATTTTACATAACATTTTATTAAGAACAAACAAACGAAAATTAAGATAAATCCTTTTACAAAAAATATGAGGCTAGTATTTTCATATTTTATAAATCTAACCGCTCCTTTATTTTGATTGGTGGTGTTACTCGCTGTGTGCCGCCATTTGGTTTACCAGTAGGTGTCAAATGGTGGGCGACAGCGGGAATCACCAAGTCAGTGACCGCCGCTGTCGTAACAATTTAGGATTTTCATGAACACAACATGGACGTATAAGAAAAATCGGGCGTAAAGAAAGAAAAACATTTACAACGACAACCTTCTAGGTATTCTTTGTTTAGTACTAAAACAAAGAATAACAAAGAAACATGTACTCAATTGAACATTACAAATTAAACCTACTATTCTTTTTGTATCTCGCGTTTGCACAGAAAAGTGACCAAGTCAACATAATCCCTGTTTTTTTTATACGTCTATGGATACTATTTGCATGCATCTTATATGAGAAATAAAAGAGCTCCATTGTAATAATAATGAATGTACCTAAGAATAAAATCTCTTGTTAATTATTAAAATGACCTGGTTATTATTTTATTAGCTTTAAATCATTAACAGAGATTTACGCACCATTGGTGAAAGATTTCACTTATTTTCTCGTTGTAATAATTTTCAACTTACTAACAAAATTGTAATGGTCCTACTAAAATATATTTTTCTTTATAATAAAATGAAAATACATAATTCTAGTGGGATCTAATTTGGTTAAAGTTTTTTTTACTAGCTTTAGGGCCGATTTCACAAGTTCCTGTTAATTTAGTTAACCAGTTTGTCAGATAAATTATTAAAGAACTATACACGAAACTTATCAGGAACGTTTGAAATCGACCTTTATTATAGGATGAATGAAGAGTGACATTATCATACTGTCATCAGGTGAAAGATATCATTCATTCGTTGTAATAATTTATTAATTTTCAAATCTATGAAATTGTTAATTATTGTGAAGGTCCCACATAAAATAATTGTCTGTATAGGTACAAGTCCTTTTTAAGTCATGATAAGGCATTATTGCAAGTCTCTCCCCCTCAAAAACCACTTAAGGGGCATACAAAGTAAAAACATAACTCATTACCATCATTACCACTGCGGGGCTGCAGGTACTATTACGGTACGCGTGGCGGTTTGTAAAAAGTGTTTTTTTGGACACTCTATTACTTTTATGATTATAGAGTATACAATCCGCGCCACGAGAAATGAGACCTAAGCGTATCATGTGAATCGACCTGCGCAGTTGACGATTTGTATACCATTTGACTAGAAATCGTCTACTGCACAAGTCAATTTAGTAATCAATTAAGTCTCATCTGTCGTGGCGCGGATTGTAAGTCTACATGAAAAAGAGCACAATACTCTATTTTAGAGGTTACAGTTGGCAACCCCAGCTAAACTATTCGGGAGTGGTGAAATAGCTCATAAATGCCTTGCCGTTAAAAATACATTTTTAGTGGGATCTACATTACTAACAGCATAAAAATATTTATTTTGGTGTTAAGGCGCGGTCCCACTGCTGCGCACGCTGTGCACGGACACGTGGGCCTCGTGGAACATTACAGCTGCGTGGATGACTACGTGGGTCTACGTTTCCACAGCGTGCGCAGTGATGTGCACGCTTTGTGGAACAAGCTGTGTACCGCATTCACTGTGTGCATGGCGTTGACAGCGTTGAGCTATGTTGAGCAAGCCACGCGTGTATCAATGACGTCACTTGATGGTTAACGTGTCCGTGGGTTGCAGTGGAAACAATCACGTACATCCTCTTGCAAAGCAAAGCTTAACACACGTGCGTAGCCTCTTCGTGCGCAGCAGTGGGACAGCGCCTTTATAGCTGCATTCCTGCAATGTAAATTGTGTAAATAGAACAGGTCACAATAAATATTACAACCTGCTTTATACGTTTTTGTTTTTTATTTATTTTTTATAACTGTTGTTTTCAGATTGTATCATCATGGGCAGAATACAGGAGATTCGTTTTGGAGAGAAATGAGAGAAAAATAACGATTGGAGAATAGCAGTGTTTTTTTTTTTACTAAATAACACTAGGCGAGTTTTTTTAATTGGTTTTTAAACCCTGTAATCTGTATAATAAAGTTCATTTTATAACGGCAACTATTTTGCCAGTACTAACGAAAGGGTTATTGCAATTACAAAAAAAAAATGCGATTATAGTAAAGTTTAATATCAGTGCATTACTGCATTCCCATGGACAGTGAACTAATTTTTTTAAGAATTTATAATGTACCTACTAATAATTTTTTTAATCTAGGTTATGGATAGTAAGAAAATCTTTTACTTACGAAAATTCAGCTGTGAAAATGAATTAAATAATTCCGATACTACGGGTGCATCCCAGTAGTAAAGTAACACATACCTCTAGTTCTAAGCATTCCTAAACTACACCAAAAACATTCGAAAATAATCCTAGAAATAAACACTAACTCGGATGGAGGTGGACCATGGCCCATTGAATATTTGAATTTCTTATTACAAATAATTTAGGTGGACCACGGGCAAGAAAAAATGCCCGTGGTCCACCCAGGTGTACCACGCAGGTGGACCACGACCAATACGGGGTTCTATAGAGCGGTTGGGATATTCACCATGCTTTATTACTATTACATGCTCTAAACACAAATATGAGGCCTCAACAGTTCTACAGATATGGGGTACGTACTACTGGGATGCACCCGATACTACATGGTAAAGGAGGTTTTTCCATCAATTATCCAAAGCAGCAATTGGAAAATAAAATTTTTGGTCGAAAGTCTGAGTTAAACCCTTTGACGGCCAATACGTCTTATAACCATCATGTGGTTTGGTCTCACGATCGTGACGCGTAACGTTGCGGTATGCGGCACAACGCAGCGTCACGAGACGCAGTGTTTACCGTCTCTGCGGAGAAGTGGTCAGTCAGTTGATTTTGCTGCAGCTACTGACGTGTTAACCCGTGACGCACACCGCAGCGAATGAACCAAAACAAACAACGCAACGTGGTGCGGTGCGGCGTATAGCTACCCACTCCACCGCGCTTGCCCCTCGCCGCTGACGCATATTGCGACGGAACGAGAGACCATTCTATACGTTTTTCATCACCGAATGCCGCATACCGCGGCGTTCTGCGTTGCGATCGCGAGACCAAAGCTTTAAAACGTCAACTCAAGCCATAGACCTAGAAAACACTAGTGATCCTATGACTCAAGCCTACCCATGATCCTAGCCTATCCAAAGCCTACCTGATGAACTGTTAATGCTACTTCTGTTTCTGACATTACCACTCGCTAATAATAAACAAAGATCAGCCAATGTTATAAACTTGTTTTGTCACATTCGCATTTCATTTAATTTTTCTCTCTGACAAAACAGGTTTTAGTTAATCCTAGTTTTATCTTTTTTTAATAAAGGGGCCAGTGACACCACTTTTATTCGTAGTGAAGTGAGGGGCACAAACGCGTGTTTAAACATTGAAATAAATTATTTTTGTAAAAGGTATTATTTTATTTTCAAGGGTTAATTATTATAGGTAGGTTGGTACTTGGTACCCATAATTATAATTACAATGACTAAAAATTACGAGTTTAGAATTCAAGGATACAACTTCGATTAATCCGATTTAATCTCGACTCGAGCTGGATCATAGATTATATACTAAACTAGCTTTTCCCCGCGGCTTCGCTCGCGTTAAATCTTATGATGAAAACAACCCATAGCGCGACTTGTGGCGCTATCCGTTGGCCGGCAATTGCGAATTGCAGCGCCATCTATAGCATCGACATAATATTACTACGTAATCTATAGTAGTAAAAACATTTTCTCATTGGAATGACATATTTTCATGGGATAAAAAGTAGCCTAATGTTAGGCTCTGTACCCCTGACAATATTCATAAAGATCGGCTGCTTAGTCAAGCCGTGAAGGAATAACAAACAAACAAACAAACAAACTCACTTTCTCATTTATAATATTAGTTACGATCTATGAGCTGGATGGAAGGAATCCGCTTTTTAAGGAACCTATCAATCAAGTTTCAAATATATAGAAAAGTTTACGAACTCGGAGAGAAGATGTTCGAGAATGTAAATTTGTAACTCGTGTTTGTGAGGGGCGCGAAAAAACAACACTAGAGTTTCTATGTCTTATTTTTCTCTCTGCACTAGAGTCTGTCTGGCAGTGTCTGGTGTTGTTTTTTTTTTTTCATTTTGCAATCAGACTTCCGACGAATATTCTATTGTGCCATCTTCAAGACGTTAAGTTTGTGTCGTATCAAGACAGTATACAGACTCTGAGTCAAGACACCCCGAAGAAAGATGATCGCAAACAAAGAAAAGGCGGATTTTGAAGTCAACACGATTATGCACTTATATAAGTTCCATCCTAAATCCCAATCACCATGCACTTTTACCAATGTTTGCTTCACATTATTACAACAATAACAATACGTCTACATGAATCAAACGTAAAACCATGTAAAACACACAGAATTTTTTCTAATCACGAGCCCAAGTGTAGGTAGGTGTACATATTATTACTACGAAGAGGACGCTATGTATGCCTAATATGCCTATCGTAGTTGGCGCTAAAATCCGTTGTTTTTTTTTATGTCCCACAATAAATTACACAAAAGGATCCATGCTGTACTGTACTGTACCTCGTTTCTAATTTCCGTTATTTTTATGCAATAGAATCACTCATAGTAGCAATTTATTTTATTTCTATTACCTACTTAAAAATTCTGTAATGTTCTGTAATGTCTACCGATAATATTTTTCAATTTCTTTTATATTCAATGTTGAGTAAAACGAAACGCGTTATTAATCATCTTCCGCTATATTTGACGTTTTAAACGTCAATCAAATGCCTAAAGAGTGAAGTGTTCGAGTTTACCGCACCCTAAATTATTTTCACAGATTTTTTCTGTAATTTTCATTGTAAATACGGTTTTAATTGCCACCTAAACATGGACCACCTACCAGCTTGTGTTATAGACGTCGGTACCGGCTACACGAAGCTGGGTTTCGCTGGGAATAAGGAGCCACAATTCATCATTCCATCAGCCATTGCGATAAAAGAAACTGCGAAAGTTGGCGACCAAAGTACTCGTCGCATGACGAAAGCGGTCGAGGATTTGGATTTCTTCATTGGGGACGAAGCATTCGACGCCACCGGCTACGCCGTCAAGTATCCCGTACGCCATGGTCTTGTTGAAGATTGGGATTTGATGGAGAGGTATATCGAGCAATGTATATTTAAATATCTACGAGCCGAGCCCGAAGACCATCATTTCCTACTTACGGAGCCTCCTCTTAACACGCCTGAGAACAGAGAGTATTTAGCAGAGATAATGTTTGAGTCATTCAATGTACCAGGGCTTTATATAGCCGTGCAGGCTATGTTAGCGCTCGCCGCGTCATGGAAGTCGCGGGCCGCGGACCAGCGCACATTTACTGGCATTGTGGTAGACAGTGGTGATGGTGTGACACATATTGTGCCTGTTGCTGAAGGTTATGTTATCGGATCATGCATCAAACACATACCAGTTGCTGGTAGAAATATTACGTCATTCATTCAGTCGCTTTTACGTGAACGTGAAGTTGGTATCCCACCGGAACAGAGTTTAGAGACAGCAAAAGCTATCAAAGAAAGGTATAGTTACATATGCCCCGATATTGCTAAAGAATTCGCGAAATATGACTCTGATCCTGCAAAATGGATGAAGAAGTATACAGGTGTGAACGCTATAACAAAGAATCCATTTTCTGTTGATGTTGGCTATGAAAGATTCTTGGGACCTGAGATTTTCTTCCATCCCGAATTTTCAAACCCTGATTTTACTGTTCCGTTAAATGAAATGGTGGATGAAGTCATACAATCGTGCCCCATAGACGTTAGGAGAGGATTGTATGGTAATATAGTATTATCTGGAGGCTCAACTATGTTCCGTGACTTTGGAAGGAGGCTACAAAGGGATATCAAACGTACTGTGGATGCAAGGCTTAAGATGTCTACATTGCTCTCTGAAGGACGAATCACACCAACACCTATTGACGTTCAGGTGATTTCACACTATATGCAGCGTTATGCTGTGTGGTTTGGAGGAAGCATGTTGGGATCGACTCCGGAGTTCTATCAAGTGTGCCATACCAAGCAAGCGTATATGGAGTATGGTCCGAGCATCTGTAGGCATAACCCTGTATTCGGTACTATGACATAATACCCCACGATCAACTGCCAGTATTTTAAGTCAAATTATGATGATGACAATCATTATTTAAAATAAGTGTTATCATGAATTTATAATTATAATATACTCTAATTTTGATTACTTAATTCAGTTACTTTAAGTATCATTGTATTTAAATATTTTTAATGTTTAAGTTTCGAGACTGGCTTTATAAAATTTATTTTCCTCAATCATAAAATTATATTGTGAAACATGCTGCATTTACACACTTGCACGACATTTGATTGGTACAAGTACTAGCACAATTATGTAAACAAGCTGCTCTATTATTTTCAAAGAGCTTGTTTGTACTACTGGACTAGACTGGGTGCAAACACATAATTTTTTGTAATATTTTTTGGAATGGCATCACTTATTATTATCATCCTATAGTAGGTATTTCAGATTTTAGTTTTCTAAAATGAACTTAAGATTGTGTCAAACTACTTCTTTGAAAGCGTGGCATGTGTGAGAAAGCAGCATTACATGGTTTCTAGAATTGGCTTAATAATCAATGATATGCCAAAGTATAACAAACATTTCCTTTTATGCCAAAAAAATATTTTTCAATACCTATCAGTTAGAGCTATTTGCTTGAAAAGTAACAAAATTTGAGAATTGTAACTAAACACCACCTATTGTTTTATTCAGTCTGGTGATAATTTATCTATGGCAAGAATGCCGAAAATATAGAATATTGCTAGCCTAGCCTTAAGGCCCGGTTACACGCAGCGACTTGCATGCGCAAACGGTTTGTGCAAAAACTGTATGGCGTCCACACGTTAGCGACTTGCATGCGCAAACGGTTTGTGCAAAAGTTAGCGCAAAAAAAATTTTGTTTTTAAATTTCTATCACAATATTATTTTGATTTGATTTTCCACAGGCATGGATAAGATTTATATAATTCGATAAATTCCGTCAGAAATTGTCGAGAGTAGGATCGAACGTCCGCCATTTTCGAAGATACGTCGGTAATCGGTTGTTTGCGCAAACAAGCTTGTGCCTACCCGCCTACAAAAAAACCTGTGCAAACCGGTTGGTGCCAATTAGCGTTTTGTGCAAGCCATTTGTGCGGTATACCGTTTTGCCGTCTTAACGCACATGCCTGTTTGTGCAAATCTAGTTTGTGCCAATTAGCGTTTTGTGCAAGCCATTTGTGCGGTATACCGTTTTGCCGTCTTAACGCACATGCTTACTTGTGCAAATTGAAATTTGCGCAAGTATGATTGAGTGTGTAGCCGGACCTTTAGCTATAATTTTATGATTTAAGATTATTTTACTATGGCACAATATAGGTCAGTAAATTAGAAATGAAATTTTGAAATGACATTAAAGTATTTTTGTTTTATAATCTTTTTATATTAACAGTCTCTCTGGCTGGCTGGAGTCATAAGTCTAAGCATTTAACATTGCATTCCAGCATTTTACCAAATATAGTCTTCAATTAAAAATTGTACTTTTATTTAACTACGATTAATCCCGTCCAAAAGAAACCTGTTTACACCTACGTGACCTACGTCAGTTTTATGTAAAAATTGTATGCTAAGTAGCTATGTACATGGACGGTTTCACCCATAGACCTAGGATCGCGTGTCACGGTTCACCATTCTCGAATAGCTTATTCGTCAAACAATCAGTTTGTTTAGTGACAGTTATTGTTTGGTTTTGAAAGGGTTTTCGTATTTGACAGACTATAGCCTATTGATATTCGGGATTCGGGACGCTATTAGCAAGAGATAGCCGACCCATATTGAGAATAATATTATGTAGGAATGTCGGGAATAATGGGTGTAAGTACCTACATAAGTACCTAGGTACTACGCAATTGGATTTTCTAAGACTAGTTTGCTCACATGGTACGGCGAAGTATGGCTCCTTGTAATCCATCCTATTAAATTTGAATAAGGAATCGGGGGAAACGTTCATAGATGCCGACTATAAGAAATGTACCTACTTACGTCAATTAAGTCACAGTATAAATAAGTAAACAGTATTTTATCTCAGCTGTGTCCTTGAAATAATTACCTATCCTACTTATCTCCTGAGCTCCTGGCTCCCTTGGGTTATATTATATACTAGCTGTACCCGCGGCTTCGCCCGCGTGGATACTGCCTTTCCCGTGGGAATTCTATAAATTGCCGTCTTTATCCTTGTCAACATCATAAAGGGAACCCTTAAACAAAATTTCAACTTTCTAGGTTGAGCGCTTGCGATAATACTCTTACAGTCCTATTACTCCCTTTCCCGTGGGAATTCTATAAATTGCCGTCTTTATCCTTGTCAACATCATAAAGGGAACCCATAAACAAAATTCCAGCTTTCTAGGTTGAGCGCCTGCGATAATACTCTTACAGTTCTATTTACTCCCTTTTCCGTGGGAATTTTATAAATTACTGTCTTTATCCTTGTCAACATCATAAAGGGAACCTCTATACAAAATTTCCAGCTTTCTAGGTTGAGCGCCTGCGATAATACACTTACAGTCCTATTACTCCTTTTCCCGTGGGAATTCTATAAATTGCCGTCTTTATCCTAGTCAACATCATAAAAAGGAAACCTCTACAAAATTTCAGCTTTCTAGGTTGTGCGCCTGCGATAATACTCTTACAGTCCTATTACTCCCTTTCCCGTGGGAATTCTATAAATTGCCGTCTTTCTTTTTATCAACATCATAAAGGGAACCTCTATACAAAATTCCAGCTTTTTAGGTTGTGCGCCTGCGATAATACACTGATAGTCCTATTACTCCCTTTCCCGTGGGAATTCTATAAAACCCCATCTTTATTCTTGTCAAAAGAACCTCTATACAAAATTCCAGCTTTCGAGGTTGAGCGATGAGCCATACATATTTTTTGGGTAACTTGAACCGTTTATGCAGCGCACGCAACGGAAGCCCTAATAATTTTCTCGTTTTTGCAACATTTTCACTGATGCTTCGCTTCTATTGGTCGCACGCAGCGTAATGTTATATAGCCTAAAGCCTTCCTCGATAAATGGTCTATTCAACACAAAAAGATTTTTCAATTCGAACCAGTAGTTCCTGAGATCCGTGTTCAAATAAACAAACAAACAAACAAATTCTTCAGTTTTATTTATTAGTAATAGATTTTTAAACAGCGCCACATAGCGTAATAGATTTATTCGCGCGATATTTATAATTTGATGAAAACATAACCATAGCGGCGCGATGTAACTTTTGAATAGCGCCATCTAGCGTAGAATAGAAAGAACTTGAGTTAATTTCGGCAAGCGCGTAAATTTTTTGCTATAACTTCTAAAGTATCTATTTAAATTATATGGTGTAAAGATTATAATAATGTACCTACATGAAATGCTTAAGGTAACTAACGTAGTTAACTGGATAAGGATTAATACTGTATACGTCAAAATCGGTTTCCAATTTCCGCATTATTACTCGGAAATCGCTTTTTATTTTATAATAAGTTGTTCATAAACGATAAATATATGCTATCGCGGACTTTTTTGGAGACCTAAATAAGAGATGTCCTATAATTTTTGTTTTGTTATATCTTATAGGGTTTAGACAGCGTTTTCGTCGACAGCTCCCTAGCGGGTCGATTTTTTCCGACACTCCCAACAATAATCTTTATATTTCAGCCAATTTACACAAAATCCTGACAAATTTTATACATAAACCTTCCTCATGAACCAGGCTATCCGTTGGTAAACCGCAAGAAAATCCGTTGGATAGTTTTTGAATTTATCGCGAACAGACAGACAGACAGACGCGCGGGAGGACTTTGTTTTATAATTATGTAAGGATTCTAAGGTACCTATATGAAAATTGAACGTGCTGTATTATTCTTTCATTCACTTATGCCCCCCATCCCTTCCCTTTAATGTAGGTAATGTCAAATCAAACGACATTAATGGTATTTTAAATTTATAAACTGACGTTCGTAAAAATTGTGATTTTCGTTAAATACTTAATTCAGTTTTAATGTTTATTTACTTATAATGGTTTTTAGTGAAATTATGTGAAATAGTTATTATTAACGTACCTATGCATTGGTGTTTGAATTAAATAGACTAGATTGTGTGCACTGTATTGTGGTAACAGAACTTGTGTGACATTTACGTTTGCGGGGCACTCCAGATTGTTGCACCGCGAGACACCCCGAGAAGGCATCGTTTTGACCATTTTGTATGAAGATAAAATACTGTTTACTTATTTATACTGTGATTAAGTGTTCGTGGAAAGTGTAAAATTGCATGTTAACGACACTAGAAAACTATCGCTTGAGTTCCTTTGCGAATATCTGCCTTCAATTCTTTATGAGTCTGTATGTGCCTAACGTTTCGTAGCAAGTTTCCAGGGGCAGCCAGTGTCTGAGTATAACTTCACGGTTTGTAGGTATATAAGTACATATAAAAAGTTTGTTTTTATGGTGAACAACTTGGAGCAATTTCCGGTACCCTCAACATAAAAGCAGTGAATAAGGATGACTGTTTTTTAACTTTATGTTAGTAAGGAGCTGGTTGTGCGTGTACTGCGTGTCAAAGTAGAACTAAACGTTTAGCTGCCGATAGTTAACAGTCGTCTAGTCAAGTCAGTGACCGTTAGGTTAGGTGACTTGAACACTGACACCAGCTACCCGCAGTTGACACTAATTGCGAGAAGCACACGGAAAGAAGAACTATGGTATCGGGGTAGGATAGCTCTTTCATAATTAACTGGGGCTTTTGTAGATGGGGGTCTCATCCGTACTGGCTGATAACGAAGTTGTTATACACGTCATAATTGAATAAACATGCAAGTAAGGGACGCTTCCAGACAAGATAGAGCCAGAGTCTCTGAGAGAGGAGAAGTTGTGTTTATAAAGCTTTCACTCGTCGACCAAAGCGTATTATTGCACGCAGATAATTGTGTGAGAAGGTGGTAAGTACCTACTTCCCCGGTTGAGCTTACTATCTACCAAACCTTCGTGGCTCTGGTCCTGCGGAACTCACTTTTAGGTATCTTTAGAACTGAGGTAGTTTACCTTTCGAGTTTCTGCAATAAAAGATCACACTGAAAAGTGTCAACGTTGCTCTTTTCATTCCTGGATCTCTAATTAATGCTTACTAAGTAGGTATTCATAAACATGTGTACCTGGCTGGAGGTAGAGTGAAATGGTAGGGTTGTCTTCGCGAAGAATGTTACATGGAATATCGCTCCTTGACGCAAAATATCTTTTGTTTGGACATTTTTGGAATATGTAACGCATACTTGGATACCTAATTATAGTCTTAGAAAAGTGCTCGTGGTCCACTCCGGTAAACAAAGCAGGTAGACCACGACAGATGCGGAGGCAGTATGGTCTTAGGAATGTATGATTCAAATGCACCAAGTAAAAGAATCCAAATTCTAAGAATCACTTTGTTTTCTGAGGTCTAGACGAAAGCAATCGAAAAAAACGAGAAGAGTTAGAATTACGTTATAAAAACATGTATTGGCTGCTTGGGAGAAATTCTTACCTATCAATACATAATAAATTGCTTCTGTATAAACAAGTGCTCATGCCTGTGTGGACCTATGGCATACAGGGGCTGTACCAAACAGAGCAATGGACAGATTATACAGCGTTTTCAGAATAAAGTACTCAGAGGCATCGCAAATGCACCCTGGTACTTCACAAATTATTGCCTCCATCGGGACCTTAAAGTGGAGTTTGTGGACAATGTTATACAAAAGTATGCAGAAGCTCATGATAATAGACTTCTTGATCATGTGAATCTCGAAGCAGTCCAACTGCTCGATTCAACAGATTTAGTGAGAAGACTGAAAAGAATAAAACCTTTTGAGTTAGTGTAGTGATAAGTGAAATGAATAATATTAGTGTATTAACTTAAAACACAAGAACAAAGTGTTTCGCCTTAACAGACACTAAGAAAAGTCAATGGACATTATTCTTAGACTAAAACATTTTAGAAGTTTACGTTAATTTTAAATTACTTATTAGCCCATAGGTAAGCTAGATTGTAATATTTAAGTGTGCAAATCACGCTTCTATAAAAAAATTTAAAAAAATTGTTCACGAAAGCAATCTTGACACCTCGTCGTCGCTCGAATTCGTATCGCAGAGAGCCATACCGCAGTTTTCTGATCAGCCAATCGCTGAGATCAGTTAGTATACGACACAACCCTAGGCATCTGTCTCGAATTACCAGGTGATGCCTAGCCTATTACACGTTTTTTATACAAAGCCGACACTAATTAGTCTGCGTTGGAGTCGTAGGGGCTCGTGTATGCACAAAAGGGCCAATTTCCGAACGAGACTGTCCGATTGTGCGCCGGCAGATGAAATAGAATGCCATAGCTCTTTTATTAGAAAACATTCGAACAATGATATCGACGGTAGAAAGGAGAAACCCTTGAAGCGACAATTTTGGAATTGTTCAGGAGAGCTGATCAAAGTTTTTATTTTCAGTAAAAAAATCTTAAAAAAGTCATATTTGAAGTTAGAGCAACAGGAAAAAAAACAGTTTCTTTATTTTTTATTTACTGTCTACTATTAAACTTAGAAAAATATGCTAGCATGATAAAAGGTTTTATGCGTCGCTTAATTATTTTTTGGCAAATATAGCGGAAGGAAAAACACATTAAATGCAAATTCAGTATTTTGACTAAAGCAAGGAAAAACACATTAAGCAACATGCTATGCATGATATAGGTAGGAGGAAAAACAACTGAAGCGTATCGAGTATAAGATACATGGTTGTGGAAAAATCAGTTAACTAACAAAACCATAATGTTCTAAGTAGAGGAAAAACACGATATGCGCTAGCTATGTAATAATTCAATGTTGTATTTTTAACTGAAGTCTCTACTTTGTTTCCCAAAGATACCCCAAAAAACAGGAATATAGAGATAAAACAGTGTCGTTGTTTTAAAAACTTACTGATACAACATTTTAAGCTCAAAAAAACCATTACAGGGGGAAAACACAAACTTCAAACGAAGTGTAGGTAGTTGTACATTAGGTACTATCTTCACGACCGATCAAACAATATTATAAACGACCAACACAGCGTACCGCTTCTGTATTGCAAATATACATTGAACTTATAAACCTATCATTATTAGAGACTTTAACAATCATACATTAAATCAAAATATCTCAAATCACACCCCATTTCAGTCTTATGACTTGGTCAATATTACTAACACTAAAACCACTACCGCCGGGCTTCGACAGAATATGCACAAACAAACAAGCATATACAGAGGCTAATACGACGCGACTATACGAATACCACAATGCAAAACGCATAGAGGATGCGCTAGCGCGAAACAAAGGTCTAAAAGTCTTCTCTCAGCCTCCAGAAAGATCACATCTGTCGAAGCTCAAGAGGGCAGACAGCCAAATCGTCACTATGAAGTCAGAGATCTTCGCCGAGTAGAGGATTTTTATGGCAAGCTCTATGCTGCACATGCATCAGCCCCCACACAACCTGCTCGCGCATGTGATCGTCAGGCCCCGTTAGAGCGACACCACACTGACGATATCCCGGACATCTGCACGGGCGAGATTGGTATAGCCCTTGAGCAGCTAAAAAGCGGTTAAGCTCCGGGTGAAGACGGAACTACATTACAACCGAGTTGCTCAGGCCAGGAGGAACCCCGGTTCTGAAAGAACCGGGGTGCTTCATCTGTTTAATTCCATTATTCACCCCTGGCCCACACCAACAGAGTAGGCCGAGAGTGTGGCGGTCTTTTTCTTTGAGAAAGGTGACAGAACTTCAACAATTCAACAGATTGAAGAACTACAGGCCCATCTCGCTCTTGACCCATGTATACAAACTTTACTCAAGGGTTATCACAAACCGACTCGCTCGAAGGCTAGATGAGTACCAGCCGCCGGAACAGGCTGGGTTTCGTAAAGGCAACAGTACCGTGGACTACATTCATACATTGCGGCAGATTATACAGAAAACACCGAGTATAATCTGCCGTTTTGTACTTATAGCATTTGTGGACTACGAAAAAGCCTTCGACTTCATCGAAACATGGTCTGTTCTGGAATCCTTACAGCGTTGCCAAGTAGACCACCGCTATATCGACGTGTTGAGATGTCTTTATAACGCCGCCGCAACGATGTCGGTCCGTGTCCAGGGTCAGCAGTCTAAGCCCATCCAGATGCAGCCAGGAGTTAGACTGGGGAGGCCATCTCCCCAAAACTGTTCACGGCTGCACTGGAGCACGTATTCAAGACGTTGGACTGGAAAACACACGGCATCAACATAAACGGCGAGCACATCTCATACCTGCGATTTGCCGATGATGTGGTCATAATAGCAAAATCTTTGGGAGGATCTCAGTCGAATGCTAAACAATCTCAATGCCGCTTCTCGATCGGTCGGGCTGGGGATGAATATCGACAAGACGAAAGTCATGATAAATGACTTCATCAGCCCTAGTCCGGTAATCGTCGAGAATGCGGCAATTAAAGTAGTGAAAGACTACGTCTACCTCGAACAAGTGATACAACTTGGCCGAGGTAACTTCAATAAAGAGTTCGAAAGGCATATTCGACTGGGATGGGCAGCTTTCGGAAAACTTCGTCACATTTTTGTCTCGCAACTACCGCAATGCCTGAAGACAAAAGTCTTTAACAAGTGCGTCCTCCCCGCTATGACCTACGGCTCAGAGACGTGGACTCTGACCGTCGGGCTGGTTCATAGATTAAAAGTCGCACAGCGAGCGATGGAGAGAGCTATGCTCGGAGTTTCTCTAAGGAAGAAGAAATTCGGCGGAGAACCAACGTTTCCGATGTAGCTCTCAGAGTCAGTAAGCTGAAGTGGCAATGGGCCAGCCACATCTGCCATGCTAGCGATGGTAGGTGGGGAAGGGAAGTCTTGGAGTGGAGGCCGCGCGTGGGGAAGCGAAGTGTAGGGCGCCGTCCTTCCAGATGGACAGACGACCTCAAGAAGGCGGCTGGAGGCGGATGGATGCGGAAAGCGGAGGATCGCAATGTGACAAGTTTCTATCTGATTGTTAATAAGATAGGTAATCATTTCGTTATTAAGAAAAATTTGCTATGGATTTCGATTTACATTGTAACACGAATATTTACGTATTTTACATTTACTAAAATACGCACTCTCTGTGGCAGCTGTTCGCGATGCGAAGAAACGTAACGAGCCTCCATGGCGGTTCACCGATGAATGAAGCGCCACAGCAAATATAGCTCCTAATATAGGTGACGTCACTTACACAAAAAAGAACAAAATTCATTGCTTGTAGCGACAATACTTGTTTTGAATAGTTAATTTAAATACACAATTTCGTAAATAATGCTTACTTTAACGGACTGTCGTCTTCATTGCGAATTCAGCGGAATTAAATGAACCTAGGTTTCGGGAATTAAAGACAATGTCGGTTAATTTAAAAAAAATTATGTGGTTTTTCTGTGTGTTTACTTTTACCGACAAGACTGCTTTATACAGCGATTGCGAAAACAACTGAAATCCATAATATCCCATATTAATCATGCAAGAAAAACACATCAACTCCATCATACAGATTTAAGGTAAGCAAGGAAAAATCAATGTAGCGACAGGCACCAACAAAATAGGAGTAAGCAAAAACACCTGTAGTGTATAAAATAGCATTTCCTATGACTAAGAAAAACGTTTTAAGTAACCTATACTATCCGAAACAAAAAAGGAAAAACACACTAAATAACAATCTAACTATAGAGTTGGTACTTCAAGCGGTAAATGGACCAAAATTGCCATAATTCTTTGTCACTTCATTTAGCGTCTGAAAAAAATTAGCCTAAATGTGCCATTACTTTAAGCGACACCAAAGTGGTCAGATCGATACGAAAGTAAGACCAACCGACGCAGAAAAATCTGCTGATTTCAAATATGTATATAACTCATTTTCGACCAAAGTGTCGCTTAAAGGGTTTCTCCTTTCCACCGTCGATATTAATATTTTCATGAATAAAAGAAAAATATCTACTTATACGATACATTAAAAATATTGCAGACATTATAATATTTTCTCAACATAATGTAACTTGCTTGAGTTTGTGTTTCAATTCAACGAATAGATTAAAATTCAACAAATGAATTGATCGATGTTCGTCGTTTTTTTTTTTTATTTTTTTTTATTTTTTTTTTTATATTTTTTTATATTATCACACAGGTGGCAAACAAGCATACGGTCGGCCTGATGGTAAGCCGTCACCGTAGCCTATAGACGTAAGCAATACCGTCGACAGTTTTTGGTAAACAACACGTTTGATAGAATTCGTCGCTGCTCGTGCGTCGACTACGTACTGTCGACACACGAACAGCGACCAATGCAAATAAGTACTTAAGTGTATAAGGAAAAGTTTTTGTTGGGCATTGGATTGAAGAAATAAAATAAAGTAAAAAAAAATTAAAAGGAGTGGTAGAGAATTTATGACATTTGCTAGCCACGCCGGGGAAGCACCACCTTCTCACAGAATATCGCAGTGAAGTAGCAAAGCGTTTCGGTCTATTAGTGAAAGATTCGGATGCCAACTCTCTGCCTATTTTCTCCCTGATTCCAATCTTCCTTAGCTTAGCTGACCACGTATGAATAGCAAAGCTGGTGTTACTCATGCTTTTATGCGGCGGTAACCGTATATCTTTAGGTGGTTGTTTGTCAGCCGCGATTTGACACGCGCAACGATGTCTTATGTCTCCACAAACTACTAACGTCTGTTGAAACTACCTCATTTTATAACTAAGTATAATTACTCGTATAACGTTGCCAACCCTTCATAACCATCACTTCTTTTGTCATAAAGTTAAAACTTTATAACGAGAGCCACTAAATGTCGGTCAAACAGGTCACAGTCACAGTCCTTTGTTTCAGTATGCGATGCAATGGGGGAAAGAATACAATTGGTTTCGCGGGAATTCCCTTTGAACTACGAACGGCCCAAGTACTGGCAAAAGGAAATAGAACAGTTGAAATTCTGTACAATGATATAAATCTACATGGATGAAGCGTATCTACAGATTTTTTATAAGGTAGCTAAGTGGCTTTACTTTGGTTCAAAAAGTGGTCAATTACACGTTGGACCTTAAGAAAACCTCTTTAGTTGGCCCATTCGACCATCTGGAATTTAAAATTACACTCATTGGACCTCTATTTTGGATTTGTCTGGTACTTACAGGGTGTTGTTAGCTCCTTTTGTAACATAGTTAATGAGATTGATAAATAGGTCTAAAGGACTCCGCCCACTACAACGTATCATACCATGACCGTGCTATGAACGTATCAGACACGACAAGCAACCCGATACGCTCTACTATGCCCATTAGAGCGTCGGCAAAATATTCTCTCCCACGATAGTTGCCGCTCCATGCATGGCACGCGACGGTGCTGGTTGGTGACGGAACGGGCTAGTGGGCATTAAATAATTAAATAAATTTAAAGGGACAATTTATACAGATTGAGCTAGTCCCAAAGTAAGTTCGAAACTTGTGTTATGGGATACTAACTCAACGATATTATATTTTATAACAAATACAAATATAGATAAACATCCAAGACCGGAGGCCAATCAGAAAAAGTTCGTTTTTCATCATGACCCGACCGGGGATCCAACCCGGGACCTCCTGGGTGGTAACCATTACGCCACGGAGGTCGTCGGCATTGTCTCATACTTTTTAATACAAAGAATATTTTTTTGTCTGACACGTTCATAGCACGATCATGGTATGATACGTTGTAGTGGGCAGAGTCCTCTAGTTCAAATGGTACGAGTAATTTCTACGGTCTAGCTAGTCAAAATCAGCTTCGAGGCTAGTATGAAAAATTCTCCAATATACCTAGTTAAAAAGGTTTTCCACGCACATTGAAAAAATAATCCTATTTTTGAAGGAGAATTGCAGAATCTATTTACTTAGTTAATCTGTGTCGACAGAAGGCTTTGGTAATAGGAAACCTTGGCAACTTTTCAAAGGTTAAGAACGTAGTTTTAAAACTTCTAGAACAAGTTTATTAAGTTAAATATTACAACGTCACGGTTGTAGAGTTCTTGAAACAAAACACCGCAGAATATGTGAATCGGTATTTTAAACTTAGTAGCGTATTGTGTGATATTGGCATGATTTATAGTGTTCTTGTGAGAATTTCTTTATCAATATCAGTCATGCTCAAGTTTATATTTCTTAGTGAAACTTTTTTTGATATACTAACCAACGAGTAAGATGAAGAATCTAATAAGCTTATTGGGCCTAACTATTTTTTTTCATACATCAATCACAGTTATAGATGACAGCAATTACGAATAAAAACAGACAAAATGTTAATAGGTAACCTCCAACGAACCTTTTAAAACTTATTTTGTGTCGTACTATGAAATCCTTTATGTAATCATAGTTTAATATTACTTAACGTATCTTTATTAACGCCATTTCTGAAGTGGAAGGCAAAGGAACGTACTTATGTATATGAATTTTTCTAAGATAAGTAAGCTAGTTTACAAGCCAGGACAGGATGGAGTTCTATTTTTTAGGATAGTAGCGCCCCCACCACTGATTTTACTATCCTGGCTTGTGTACTAGCTTCATGTGGCCGGCGAAGCTAGTTAGTTTTCAGTTGGCTAGTAAGCAGGAACAACACGTTTTGTCACTTCAATAGTACTATTACCTGTTTTTCTTAACTTAACCAATGTAGTAAACAATCTTAGCGTGTCTTTTTATTCAATTATCCATGTGTAAAATCGACAAATCGCCAGAATACTAAGAGTGTTGTGTTAAATGCCTTTTCTAACTATATTATTATTATTTGGGTGTGAATGATCATTTTAATTGCCTATTTTCGTTAAAAAGACGTGCTAAGATTGTTTACTACATTGGTCAAGTTAAGAGAAACAGTGTTTAGCTTAAAATAATCTAGCCTCATGTAAACAGAACTAGCATGTTCCAAGCCAGGTCAGCAAGCCCGACCAGTTTAGTAGAGATCTAGCTTGCTATCCTAGCTTGAAAAACTAGCCTCGTCTAACCCGGGCATTAATGATATTTTTTTTTTTTTAAATAGGCGGACGTAACCACTTTCCATCAGGTGGCAATTTGCCTGTGCGCTGCGGTATGACATAAAAAAACCAAAAGCCCCGTTGCTTCCCCAAGCAAACAAGTAATATTTCAGTACAATATCCTGGTTTAAAACAAAAAGTATTTAGCAAATAATGTTTTTGTTCTTTCCTATTATTATAATTGCGTAACGTTACGAAACAAAACAATTCCTGGAAAAAAATCCAGGGATTACCACTCTATTGCATAATTAGCTGTTACCCGCATGGTCAAGCGAAAATGCCAATAAGTTCGTTCCCGTGGGAATTTAAAAAAAAACGAATTTATCCCTGTCAACATCATAAGGGAATCTCTACAAAAAAATATATCAGCTTTCTAGGTTGAGCGCTCCCGATAATACACATGTAGTCTTATTACTTCGAATCCTGTGAGAATTAAAAAAAACCCTGTCTTTGTCCTTGTCTACTTTATAAAGGAAACCTCAATACAAAATCCACTAGGATTTTGTATTGAGGCTCTATACAAAATTTCAGCTTTCTTGGTTGAGCGCCTGCGATAATACATTTTAAGTCCTATAACTCCCTTTCCCGTGGGAATTTCATAAAAACCCATCTTTATCCTTGGGAGGAAATCCTTGAAAGGAAAAAAGGAAGGGAACCTCTTTACAAAATTTCAGCTTTCTAGGTTGAGCGTCCCGGGTAATACATGTGCAGTGCCATTATTACTGTTCCCATGGGAATTTCACAAAATAACGAAAGGAACCTCCATGAAACATTGGAAACTTCTAGCACTTGCAGTTTCAGAACACGTAATGATTCAGTGATTTACACGTTCAGTCCCATTATTCCTTCCTGTGGAAATTTCTAGATAAAAATACCCTATGTGTTACTCCAGATTAAATTCTACTCGTGTACCAAATTTCATTATAATCCCTTCAGTACTCAGTGATTTACACATTCAGTCCCGTAATTCCCGTTCCCGTAGGAATTTTGAAAAGAAACATACCCTAAATGTTAAGTTGAGCAAATCGCTACATATTAGTGAAAACCGCATCCAAATCAATTCAGCCGTTTCTGAGATTAGCGTGTACAAACATACATACAAACATACAAACAGACGGACAATATTTTTCGAAATTCTTGTTCTATTGCTTATTCTTCATCGCCCTAAACAATTTTTTTGGAAATATATTCAATGTACAGACAAACTTTTTTTACACTTTTATTATATTATAGATTATAGATAATTTGAAAATGTTCATTATTATTACACAATATTTAATTATCATTGCACAATAACTGACATATTGAGTTGTTAAACAGATTAAAAAGCTAGTTTGTTAAAAATATTAATTACATAGTTAAATAGATAAAAATTAATAAAAATATTACGTAATTATACCTATGCACAGATGCAAGTGGTTGCATGATAGTTGTTATTTGTACTTTGCCTTACTTTAGTTTTATAACCAATAATTTGTATTAACGATGTACGAAAGAGCGGTTCCTTCTAATACAAGTTTTGATTAACTTAAAAGGAGGACCCAGAAACTTGTAAATTATGGTTTTGTCAAATAAAGAATTTGAATTTGAATTTGAACTGATTGCATAATATTTGAAATGATTATGCTATGTTGAGAGATATAAATACGAGCGCATCAGACCAGTGGCCATTATCGAAACAACTGTTACGTGAGAAGTTTACTATTTTGTTACCAAAAGTTACAATAATTGCAAGATATTTAAAAAGTGCAGTTTTTAGTTCTGTTTCAGACTCCGGCAAAATCTTCGCTGCAAAGACGAGACTACAAATTTATTCTACTACACAAGTGTGTAAAAATGGAGACGCTTATTTTCAACATTGCTAATACAGCAGGAAAAGATCCCGAGCCAACTGGCGAGGATATTCAGATCGTCGAAGCCACTCGTTCCAGGTCCTTAGACAAAGGCGGAAATCGTTCCAGATCTGAAGGTAGGTCCAACGAGTTAAACAGAAGTCAATCTAGAGAAAGATCCAGGTCTAGAGGTCGCTCCAGAGGTAAATCCAGAAGTCGCTCGAGAGGAAGATCCAGAGGTCGTTCCAGGGGGAAATCACGAGGTCGCTCCCGAGGAAAATCTAGAGGTAAATCAAGGGACCGCTCCAGAGGAAGATCCAGGGGGCGTTCCCGAGGAAGATCCAGGGGCCGCTCCCGTGGAAGATCAAGGGGACATTCAAGAGGACGATCTAGGGGCCATTCCAGAGGTAAATCAAGGGGTCACTCCCGAGGAAGATCCAGAGGACATTCAAGAGGAAAGTCTAGAGATCGCTCAAGAGGAAGATCCAGAGATCACTCGAGAGGTAAATCTAGGGATCGCTCTAGGCATAGATCGAGAGGACATTCCAAAGGTAAAAAATAAAAAGAGATAGACAGACAATATAAAGGAAAATTATGGAAATGCTAAAGAAAATATAAAAAAAAATTATAATCTGAAAATATAAAAAAAGTTAAGTAGGTACTTATATTACCTACTTAATAATTATGAATAAATAATAAAATTAGAAAATATTTAATCAGAATTTAAAAGGAAAAAAAAAGAAATGTTTATTGAGACTAGGCCATAGATATTCCATTTTTATAAACAGCCTCCCCTTACATACGAAGTACCAACATTTCGGAAACAAAAGGAAAATAGCCACCAGATGAGAAATGGGAAAAGAAAAACAGAACAGATTACACGTAGTTACCTATATTCCACGGACGATAACATGATTAAATCACATTACAAGATGCTAGATTATATTGTGTTTACTAGTGATAAATAAATATAATTACAGTAAGTAGATAACTAGCTTTCCGCGACTTCGTCCCCGTGAACTTCCGGACCCGTTCCCGTGGGAACCACATTGAATTTTGGGAAAAGCTATAGCCTATATCACTCCCTGATAATGTAGTTTCGGAGCCTATTCAATTCCTCTTTATAATATTAGTATAGATAAATATAGTACTTATCACAAAATTCAATAAGATAGGTAATGGTTACATTGAAACTACATGAATAAATAAATAAAATCGTGATTCAATCACATGTATACCGTTATCGTTTTAATTAAACTCTTATCATTTCGAGTGAACATAGAAATTAATAATAATGCAGCGTAGTACTTCAAAGTCAGTGCAATGGACATTATCATTATTTCTGTACACATTGATCAATGTTCAAGTAAGCCATCCATAAATTATACACTCACAGTCAATTTCTGAGGCGCATTTTAATATTAATTCCACATACTATCTCCTTTTCTTCTTATGTTACTTACAGCTAGTTTCTGAAACGCATTTTAAAGTTAATGACACGTTAAATTATATCTGTCCAAACTAAATAAAAAAACGGGCAAGTACATGTCAGGCCACGCACAATGTAGGGTTCCGTATTTGCGTGCATGCTTGCCTTCAGTTGAGTCCAATATCAAATTCCATCCATACATTGTAGGTTTTCATTAAAGAAATTTTATTTTAGAAGTTCGTCGGCTATAACTCGATAACTAGTAGAGCCTACTTAACCATTATAGTTTTCATTGAAGGTCCGTGCAAAACGAAAATTGTTACGATAAATGTAAATAATTCCGAAACAGATCATTGTATCGAAAAATGATCTTCCCACGCCCTCAATGTTTTAAAGATACCTATCTAAAGATAACAACATACCGTGGGCGCGAAAAAAAATCATTTCCACATACATGTAGGGGAGGCACCCCAAAAAAAAGTTTTTTCTAAATTTCCTTCCAGCACTTTGTTAACATCTATACTAATCTATACTAATATTATAAAGAAGTAAAGTTTGTGTGTTTGTATATTTGTTAAATTGTAAGGGGTAATCTCGGGACCTACTGAAACGATTTTAAAAATTCTTTCACCAATAGAAAGCCACATTATTGCTGAGTGTCATAGGTTATATAAAAAACCGAAAAATAAAAAGGCTTTTACATGGTAGTCGGTTTTGCAAAGTAAATCGGAGAAAAAACGGTCGAATGAAAACGTTTCATATGAACGCCTGTACTAAAAAAGGATTATTAACATTATGCCCAACGAAGTGGGCACGGGTCAGCTAGTTGTTAATATGTGTATACATACAAAATTACAGCTTTCTAGCATCAAAAACCATTCGTAGGAAGAGTCGTTGCCACATTGAAATAAGAATTTCTTTCTTTTCTTTTTTTTTCTGAGCTACCATGGCATTAACATGTACAAAGCCGCCTGATTATTTTCAACCAACTTAGTACTTAATGTTCGTCATACATTTTTTGCGAGTATGCAATATGAGGTTGCGATAGGGTCGGAGCTAATTGCAGAGTGCAACCATTGTTTTACCGTGCTCTGTGCTCTAGGGATGCACCCTGTACCATGAGGATTTTAATTACACGACCGAGGGGGAAAAAGTGTAGTTTTTGCTAGTGAGAATTGCGTGGTATGGAGGCCTATAGATTATGAAAATATTTATGCTTTGTTGTTTATAGTTATAAGTAAGTATACTTACCTACATTATATTGTTCAATGTCCCGCTTCTTATCACCGACGGGATGCGATGGTTACAGAAATTAATCTAATAAAGAATTTACCTAGGCATTGTTATTTATTTTATGTTTCCTGCAATTGGTATTAACAGTGGGTTAGCTGGTGTTAGTAGTTTCAGGCCACCTGACGGGCACTGTCTTAGCTTAACGACTGTCGTAGTGGCAACAGTCTCGAGATTTTAACCATCCAACTACAGGCTGAAGACATCTTTGCTGATTTGTGGCGCATAGTCATAATGTGTCCATAGAGCTCACCTCATCTATTGTTTTCTTGCTTTATAGGAAGTTTATTATAATTTCGGAACTTTAAATAATAATTAAATTGCTCGAATAGCTTTATAATCCATTGATTATAAAATACAATTTACTTACACTTTTTATTATGTCGTAAAAAATTTAATCAAACATGGATTAACACTTTATTTTCTTCCTAAAAATATCAGCATTAAATTGACCATTAAATAAGGAAATGAGGAATAATGTTATCAGAATTCTGGCAACAATTCCCATTAATTATTGTCTTTTTTTAGTTCTAAAATAAAATAAAAAAAACATTTGTATGCTGACTACAAATAAGCAATGGCAGATATCAAGTAAAAAAAATTTTAGAAATTAAAAGTTTTAATACTAAAAATCATAGAAAAGAGCAGTCAAAAAATTTTCGGACAATCGAAGAGATTTTCTAAAAAAATATAATTACTTAAACCAGCGAAACCTTCGTCTCTTCGTTTGTGTGTAGCTTTGCTGTGGGAAATTAGGAAAATCCTTTTTTTGAAATGAAATCGTTTATTTCAGAAATTAGACCTTCACAGGCACTTTTTCTTAATTCTTCTTTTCTTTTCTTTTTGTCGGATGCATGTCAAATAACACCCACCAAGTTTCAAATCTCTAAGATCAGCGGTTTAGACTGTGCATTGATCCGTTAGTCATCAGGACAAAGCATTTTGTATGGGTATAGATTGTAATATAGTGACTCGATCAAGTCATCAATCAAACAAAAAAATGTGTTTCAATCTTCGTATGAGCTCAGTTCTCAGGTATTACA
Organism: Endotricha flammealis; assembly: GCA_905163395.2. Classification (NCBI taxonomy): domain Eukaryota; kingdom Metazoa; phylum Arthropoda; class Insecta; order Lepidoptera; family Pyralidae; genus Endotricha; species Endotricha flammealis. Next base: position 6,433,929 of record LR990870.1, on the reverse strand, counting down.
AACGGAGCGTGAAAAAGGTTTTCAGGCCGATAAGGTGAGGCTGATCGTTGACGGCTTTTTCTGTTCGCGTTATCGATGAGTCTTACTTCTGTACTCCATTGCTGCTTTACGTATCCATTGCCGGGGTGGAGTGTACTTGTTTATAATAAAAAAATAATTATACTTTAATCAGATTATTTATTTTGACAGCTAAGAACAACGAAACGGGGAGTTTTACTACCTCGATACACACGTCAAACTTATAATTTGCCTTTTTTGTGTCGGGGCGGAGATTAAAAATATAAATCTAATGTATTCAGACCTAACCCGCTTGACCTATCTATCCTTTTTCAATTGCCCGTTTTAGCTCGGTTCAAAATATCTACGAAATCAATAACACTGGAAGCACGTCTCGTATATTGCACGGTTTATGTTCCAATGAAATATCTGCCTTTCTTTAAATGGTAGTGCATTTATGAAATGGACTAGCTTCGCCGGGGAAGTACCACCCTCTTACAGAATATCGGTGTAAAGCAACAATGCGTTTCGTATGATGAGTGAGAGATCTGGAAGCGAAGGAAAAACTGAAAATGAAAACGTTTATTTACAGAGCAGGTCTTCACAGCCACGTTTGCTAGTCATGTTATACAGTCAAGCTTTACATATTGGAGTCAAGCTTTACAAGCAGGTCGACCTTTACATATTGGACTTTGTACCATTCTTAAGTTCTTTTAAGTTATACCATTTGGTTTATTGGGTGCTAACAAGGGGTACCAACTTACTAAGATATATTTTCCTTGTTAATAATAGTACTACACATCACTTAAGTTCTATGTCAAAGTAAGAGGCCAAAAGTATAAGGGCCAAAATTGTACTGCAAGTGTAAGGCTCATTGTCCACGTAACCGCACGTCATACGCACGCTTTCGTCAATTGACGATTGCAAGACGAATGCTTGCATCTTGCGTAGAAACAATGAAAACTGTGTCCACGAAGCGGCAACGTCGCGTCAACCGCTCGTCATGCGTTTGTTTTATGGGTTGCATGCATTCGTCAATTGACGCGTCTGTGGACAGTAAGGCTAAAGCTCGACGTGCACCTGACTGTACGTACATTTATCATTAATATTATAAATACCTTACTATAAACTACCACCATTTTGTAATAACACTGAAATCACGTATGACCATACCATACTAGGTATTCAAACTCACCCGCCACTCCACAGGACCCTAGAATACTTTGCTCACCTTTCTGGAAGAAGAAAACAATCTTTTAACCTGTCAAAAGTTCTATTGTTACGTTGTGAACTAGATTCACACGTAATATATCAATTATATCAATTATATTAGAATACTAAAAACTTATAAAAAATTAATAAATAAACGCTAACGGATTTCGGGAGTGACTGCATAGAATTCTCGACCGTATTTCTTGAGGCATTAAGATCATTATGGCTAATCAATGCCTCGACATGCCGGTGCATCGCTCGAGGTCCATATTTGGCGATTGTGCGGAGGGGGCGTTACAATATTTGATTTAATCAGTATTGATTGGCTCCCGCGGTCAACGGTCGTAGTCTGCCGCTAGGAAGTTTCGAGAAAGAACGTAGTCTATAAATTGGTGTGGCCCGAACTGCTCGTCACATTCTGTTGTTGCTGTGTCGTGAATTACATTAAGTAGTGAGTACCGAGAATTTATACGTGTGAGTGTAATTTCGCTGTCCGATTGGGTGAGTTTGCACTGAATAACTTCTAATAGGATTCTCTTTTGTTTTAATCTGTCTTTGTGTAAATTCTATCTTGCTAGTGTATCTTTCATAGTCTAATTTAAAATAACAAGTATTGCTTATTTTGTGAGATCGCGTTTGTCCCTCCGACATACGTGATCGAGCCTACCTTCATTGTAATTCTGTGTGGCCGCCTAAGACAATTATAGACTGGACCTTAGCTCGTCCAGCCAGCGAGAAGATTGTCGGCGACGGCTCACAGGGTTCCTGGAAGGCGGGACCTAACACCGCCCTGTCTCTCAAATTCCAGGACAACTACCCTAGGGATACAACCTAGTCTCAACACACCTACGGGAGAACCTACTCTTCCTCTGCACCATTCCTACGTGGCACCTACGGGAGAGTCTACTCTTCCCCTGCACCACTTCTACGTGGCACCTTCGGGAGTCTACTTGCTGCGCAACTCTACGCTGCGTGAGAGGCAGTCGTGCGCCCCTACCGCGCCCTGCCGCTGTCTGCTGAGCCAGCCTTCCAAAAAACAAGAGACACAGAATATTAAGTTTATTCGTAGACTCAGGGTGTGGGCTATGAGAATTCACTTGCAATTCCTTGGGGGACACTTAGCTATGGGCTTCTTCGGGTGTTCCGACGACGGGCGTAGAGATCGGGAAGGGTAGATCCTCCCGGGAAGGCTGGCTCAGCAGACAGCGGCAGGGCGCGGTAGGGGCGCACGACTGCCTCTCACGCAGCGTAGAGTTGCGCAGCAAGTAGACTCCCGAAGGTGCCACGTAGAAGTGGTGCAGGGGAAGAGTAGACTCTCCCGTAGGTGCCACGTAGGAATGGTGCAGAGGAAGAGTAGGTTCTCCCGTAGGTGTGTTGAGACTAGGTTGTATCCCTAGGGTAGTTGTCCTGGAATTTGAGAGACAGGGCGGTGTTAGGTCCCGCCTTCCAGGAACCCTGTGAGCCGTCGCCGACAATCTTCTCGCTGGCTGGACGAGCTAAGGTCCAGTCTATAATTGTCTTAGGCGGCCACACAGAATTACAATGAAGGTAGGCTCGATCACGTATGTCGGAGGGACAAACGCGATCTCACAAAATAAGCAATACTTGTTATTTTAAATTAGACTATGAAAGATACACTAGCAAGATAGAATTTACACAAAGACAGATTAAAACAAAAGAGAATCCTATTAGAAGTTATTCAGTGCAAACTCACCCAATCGGACAGCGAAATTACACTCACACGTATAAATTCTCGGTACTCACTACTTAATGTAATTCACGACACAGCAACAACAGAATGTGACGAGCAGTTCGGGCCACACCAATTTATAGACTACGTTCTTTCTCGAAACTTCCTAGCGGCAGACTACGACCGTTGACCGCGGGAGCCAATCAATACTGATTAAATCAAATATTGTAACGCCCCCTCCGCACAATCGCCAAATATGGACCTCGAGCGATGCACCGGCATGTCGAGGCATTGATTAGCCATAATGATCTTAATGCCTCAAGAAATACGGTCGAGAATTCTATGCAGTCACTCCCGAAATCCGTTAGCGTTTATTTATTAATTTTTTATAAGTTTTTAGTATTCTAATATAATTGATATAATTGATATATTACGTGTGAATCTAGTTCACAACGTAACACTATACAATGCACATAAACTAAAAATATGAATTTTTAAACTTTATAACTTAATATTATGGCTTTATGGGCCAGTAGAATCAGCAACAATCCCATTTGCCTACAGTACATTGGCAGGCTGCCTTGAACAAAACATTGCAACGACTACAGCTACAAGGCATGCCAGGTCGTTACGTCCACCCGCCTCTAAAATTGCAAGCCTTCTCTGACCTACCATTAAACATCGATGACTAAATGCTTGTAAAATTATTTATATAAAATTTTAAATGATACAAAATTCATTGTAAGCGTCTATAGGCTACGGTGATGCTTACCATCAGGCTTACCGTAAGCTCGTTTGCCAACTTTGTGGCATAAAATACAAAATTAAGAAAATTTTGAACCTTAACGGTTATTACGACCGTTGTCAATGGGTAACAGTCAAGTCAGTGACCGTTTGGTGTCTAAAAACAATAATTGCGGAAAGCATACGAAAAGAAAGACGCGTAACTTCGTCTTTTCGTCAACGCGCAATTTAGGATTCCGTAGTAAACAAGAAACCCAGTTTTCGTCATGTCCGTCTGTCTGCTGCCTTAACACTTAGAAAGATGTAATTTGGTATATTTACACATATATTAACTATGCTAACAAAGTAGTAGACAAAATAAGGTCGTAAAAAATATTTTTCTGGAGGTGCCTCCCCTACGTATACATAAGAATATTTTTTGTTCGCGTCCACACATTAAAAATATTGGCCCTTAAAAATATTGGGGATGTGGGAAGATTATAATACGTTTGCGAATTATTTACCTTTAACGTGCTAAAGTTAAATACTGGAGCTAATTCTGTTGTACATTTAACTAGATTAAACTAATTTTGACAGGACTAAATGTGTTGTTGTCCTTGCTTGGTTTACAATTAGTGATAAGGATAGCAACACTTATAGTCCTGTCAAAATTAGTTTAGTCTAGAGAAATGTACAACAGAATTAGCACCACTGTGGTCACGAAGTTTCAATCCGGTTGCACTAAATCTCTATAATTCCAGACGAAGGAATGAAGATAGACTCACGAAAGTGTATTTCTAGCTTACCAATGTTTCGTGTAGTTTAGTCAAAAATAGATATAGTGGCATACTATTTATCAAATATTTCGTTCCACCCAATATATTGCATTCAAACAAAACAATTCCATTACCGTAGAAGTACATCCGGATCATTTGTTACACTAATCATTCCCGACGAGGGTGCCGACTTGATGGATTATACTTCTGGAATCACAAGGATCGCTTACATCTGTTTCTTGGACAGTAAGTAATACAATAAACGTAACATATTTTGGTGTTGTGAGCATTTATTTTATGACAAGGGCTATCTTGCATGGCCCAACGTTTTAAATATCGGCTTGAAGCAGCATAATACGTTTCATTTGGTGAGTGAGACTGGGAGATCCGTCCTTTCCATTCTCTCCCTATTTGTTAGGTAACGCATTGGTAGCACCTCTGGTATTACTGATGTTTATAGGCGGTAACCACTTCATGAAGTGGCTGGGCAAAGACCAACAAGCATGCCCATATTGCCCATGCTTGTTTGCCCTTGGTATCAGATCCATATCCGTCTTTAAAGAAACTAAGGAATGACTCTTTCAAGAGTTTTGAAAATCCCCCAAAATTATAGTTGCTTAAAAATTTAAATATCAGCAAAAACATTTTGAAGCTTTTATCTCGACATTTCACTCAAGAATATTAAAGGCTCGGTGATAAAAAATGAATACCACCTTATTTCAAGTCATAAACATTTTACGCGTGTGATATACCGACGCATAGGTCACGGGTACGTAGACAGGTATATTCATTTAATAGTTGACACATTCACCTTAGACAAAATATTTCTATTTATACTAGAAAACAATGTTATTCGAGACATTGTTTGAGATGTCTAGGTATCTTCTAATGAAATTGTAATATTTAAAATGTATTATACAATTTCATTATGTACCATATTTATTTTAGTCTGGTGATCTCGGTGGTCTAGGTAGATACAAAATAACATCTAGGATTTGAGGGCTTTCTTAGAAACCTGTGGACCCGTGGCAAACGGGGAATTTGGTGTGTGTGACGTAGTTATCTATATCTACACTAATATTATAAAGAGGAAAGATTTGATTGATTGTATGTTTGCTTTGAATAGGCTCCGAAACTACTGGACCGATTTGAATCCAAGGTTCGGAATCTACTACTAGGAGTCATAGAATTTATTACAATCGTGTAACGCCGCCGCCGGGGCGGGTCGCTAGTAATTAATATTTTTATAATAATGAGGTGATATGAGATTCTTGAATCACTCGAATCATTATCTATAACCACTTCAATTTATTTACTTAAATGGAAAGTGTTCTCGTACTCGCACTTCTTTCAAGTAAATCAATTCAAATTAATTCAAGTTATATTCAGAAAATCTATATTTAACTTAGTTTTGTGTCAAAGCCTAGCTGGGTCACATAAACCAGTTTATCATGAGCTCTGAGCACTTACAAAGAACGAGCTACTTCTATAATTTGTGCTCTGAGTGAAGTCTCCCTCTTATATGGTGTTTGTCAGAACTGGCCTCGACACTCTGATTGATGGAGCACAAGCGCTCGTTGTTTACAAACAAAGTCAGTTCGCTAATGAATACTAATGATTTCTGCTGTTGATGCAGCTGATGTTTGGCTAACTTTCAGCCTTTTACTTTTTGTCTTGACCAACTAATGATCTTAAATATTTGACTAGAGATTCAGAGGCAGAATTCAAGATTAGTTCATTCTGATTGACGATAATTTTGATGCAGTCAGCAAAAGATAGCAACGCTGGAATTTAGATACCTTAGTGATTTTTTTTCACGTTGATCCAGAACCCTCAGATTTTTGTAAACCAACTGGTAGTTTTTGTAATGGTGAAAATAGAGATGGAAGAAAAAAAAAACCAAGTAACTATTAACAAAATTGCGCAAAATTAATGAATGATGCTGCATTTTAATGTAATCGCATCGGTCTTCGTAAGATATGGTATGAAGACGCTTGATGACTTCCATAGAAACTATCACAATGCACTGTTTAGACAGACCCAGCTGGAAGTAACGGAACGGGGTGTTTCTTCAAGGTCTTTATTCAATCCTGTGTAGCTTATTAGTAAGGATTAATGTTAAAATTATATTTAATTGAGTTATTGAGGTACTTAAATAATATCTTCTGTCGGTAGAAAAATATTATCCTCTAGGGTCGACTTTTAGGGTCTGTCTTAAATAGTGATTTATGAAGTAGCTTCTTGTTTACAAATGAAGTCAAGTTGGTAACGAAAACTAATGATTCCAGACTCGAGAGAAGTTTATTGCTAACTTTTCAAAATGGTTTATTGGAGCGAAAGTTTTCAAAACGAAGTCAAGTTTGCTATATTTTAAGATCAGCAATATTTTGAATGCATATGATTTAGTTTAACGCCAATATGCAGTGATAGATTCAGTCTATGAATTTTTAAAGTACAATAAGAACTCTGTCAATCCGCATTGCTGCAGCGTGGCAGAGTACGCATTAATCTTCTTCGCTTGCAGTGGGAAGATTATGGGTTGATTGATATGGATGGATGGATGGACATTAAAAAATATTTTTTTGATTTTTAACGAGAGAGAACATCCGTATATTTCATTACCAAAGATTTGTGGTTGATAGAGTACCATACACCGTTTCAGTGTAATTGACAGAACGTATTTCATGCATTAGGTCCAACATGAGGCGTGTGTTTAGTATTAAGTAAGATGATGATGGTCTGTAGTTAATTACCGTCGTCTGGAGTTTGGACAGATTTCGGTGGTAATTTATTTATGATATTATTATTTTTTATAGTTTTTTTCTGATAACTGTTATTATTGTCTTTGTTTATTGCTTTTGTTTCATTGCTATCGAATTTTTGCTCTTGGTCTGCATTACTTTATTATATTTTCTATTTTATTTTGAGCTCTCTTGTTTTTACTTCTTTTTCTTACCTTCGTCCTTTATAAAGGTTTTACAAAGAGTTATAATAGGTATTATGTTTTCATTGTCGAGGTCTTTTTGGAAACGAGAAAAATATTATTGCGTGGATGAAGTCACGGACATCTGAAATAAATCAATACAAATATTATCATAGAATAATAACAACTATGCACATAATAAACACATGTTTTACAAGAATTTGAAGTCTAAAAAATCCAAAAATAAACATTCCTTCATATAAATTTTACGAAGCTTTTATATTTTATTTCATGCTTTATTATTTGCTTGAATGGTGTAGAAAAGCAGGTATTTTATATCTAATAGTGTTTTCTTCTGTTCAATAATTCATGAGTATTCCTAGCATTTAAAAGGTGAGCCGTCGCACGTCGCTCATTTTTGTAGAGAAAATGTTTTAGAAATATAAATATAAGTACTTAGTCAGTTTCTTAATTCAGTAGAAAGGCAGGTGTTAAATAACATGCCTCGAAGTCTCGAACAATAAGCTGTCAACATCAGCTTAATAAGTTGTTGTTTTAAGTTTTTTTATCAGACCGTAGATTTTTCACTATTTATTGTCATCTCAGTATTAACGTATTTTTATGTAAGTACCTAACTCTACTATTTCCATTTTGTTAAAAATAATAACTCATGAAAGAAATGGAAAAGATTTGCCTGAGCAATTGTTTAATTTTGAAGTTAATTTTTGCGATTTGTTTGTCAAAAAAAAAATTACAACTCTAGGTTTTTCATACCCCATTAAGAAAGAAAGAATTTTTTAAATTTTGACAAAATAAACATGGTAGTTGTACTAAGAACAACAGAGTATGAGGAAATTTACTTCTATAAGACTCGTTTCCCTTTATAGCAAAAGAGACATTGTAAATTAGAAAATTTAGTAAAGAAATTAATTCTATAACAATCCCTCTATAGTAACAGTAACGTAAGAGACCGAAGACATAGCTTCTTGAGTATTTTGTGCCAAACTTACTTCTAGTTTAAGGGCTGTTTTCAGAGCGCTGACAAGTTCTCACGGTGTCAAGTTGGGTTCAAATTGAATGACCAGATTGTGCCTGAGTTCATGGTGGGTGATTCGTTGCATTTTAAAAGATGTGCGAGTCAAGATCACCACTTGATGTGTTGGCAACGCGCAGGCGCGAACCTTATAGGGATGCTCCTATCGAATATTTTACAAAAATCTTTTATAATTTTAATTGAATGTTTCTAAAGTAACAAATATAAATGGCATATATTATTGTGTTTACTTCTGTTACCATTGACCCGACCGGGTTACCTCGTAGTATGCCTAAGTATTAAGTAACCGAAGTAAAGTGAATTTAAATTAGGCACGAAGTTAGAAGATAAAGACGAGTAAGACGAAGAGCCTGTCCACAATCGCGTTTTCGCTCAACTTCGCGAAAGTGTAGAGCCTACATCTTAATCTTTCTACGATCGCACTTATGTACGCGTTCACGCTCCTTTCGCGGCTTCGCGCATGATTCGCGGGTTATGTGTGGAGCGGGCTTAAAAGAGAAGTTAATTATTTTATCATTATTAAAGTAAAAAAAAATACCATTATGTTTCATAATACATATTTACTTTATACAACGAGATAAATAAAAACTCGATTCAATATTCAGCCCGTTTGTTATAATGTAAGTCGGCATTTTCTCATTTACTAAATGCCAAGATAGTATTACATTACATCTTTATTCACCGCCGTCGATCCACAAAGCAATTTTCTCATGGGACGTTAATTCGAGAAGTGTCGGTCTTGTTCGAGCCTTATCGCCTCTCGAGACTCAGTGTTATCTCAGAGAATTCACTAATTTACAATCCACGAATGAATATTTAATAGGAATGTGTCACCCCTGAAATTTTGGTTCTCGTAGTAAGGCCCATAGAATAAAGTTTTGCAGAGGCGTCGTTAGTATTGTGGTAATTAGAATTTTTTCCTCACAGAGGACAACATTTCAATTTATATATTTTTTGTTGTTTTCAATCGTATTCTTTGTAATCTATTGTGGGTTTAAATAACTTCTAAAGGTTACTTTAATGTAGGGATCTATAAAAGTAACTTATTTAGTTCAATTCTTTTATGTGTTATGTGTTCATGCGAGTTTATTAAATCGAAACTAGTATATTGCTTGCTGCATTAAATAAATATAAGAAAATGATCTGTGATACACTACACCACAAACATACGAATGTCTGTTTAATATCAGCATCAATTAGGAAACCCAATTTGACTAAACTAAAGAATACCATTAACGCAAACCAAATAACTGGGGGGGGAGAAATTAAGAAAACAGAGTACCCTATTCTACCCAATTCAGCATCTACTCCTTTGAACGTACTACGCGAGGGTGACGAGAGGGACGCGGGGCGGGGAGGAAGCGAGGGAGCGACGCAGCCTCTGCCTCCCCCCGGCAACGATTACTGATTAGTGTGGCGGCGAGTGCGGTGGCGCCGCCCGCTTGGAGCTCCGTCATGACTTCGGACGCACGCGGACTCTATCCTTGCACCTTGGTAGACCTTCCTACCATCTTTTACCGTGACTGTGTCTATAACTCTCCCTAATTTCGTGTATTAAAACTATCAGCTGATCGGGAGGCCGGCCGACACGCCTCTCCATGTGTTCCTTACACACTTACTACGTTTGTGACATGATGTATATGAATGTGGTCATTGCCGTGAATGTGTAAGGATTATCGGCGTGTTTATCTATCGAGATTTCTGTAAGTATATAGTTATTTATGTATTATTATGTAGTAAATAACTGTCAGTTAAAGATTGATGAAGATTGGAGAATTTGTGTTACGTGGCTGTTCTATTTTGAGTTTTAACGAGTTGTGTTTATATAAACCTGGTTCGGCTTGATATCCTTTACATAAACTTCATATTTTGAGATTTAGTGTAAATTAGTTATTTCGTATTACATTTTATTGAGATTAATTTTATTTTTGAACAAAAAATAACAGTCTCCAGTCATGAAAATATTTTATAAAAAGACATGATCTGACTTTTCACCCAATTTCAGTAAAAGCTTGTAGGTGTGAAGAGAAGGTTGCGATAAAAATATCGGAAATCTGACCCAGATTTACATTTTTGCCCTTTCCTTTAAATTTTAGGGGACGACGTAAAACGAGTCTGTTTTATTGTACGCCATACATTACTAAGTTAACGGGACAGGGGCAATTTAATTTCAGTGGGAAAGCAGCAATAGTTCAATAAATCACTATCATTTTTCAACTGAAGTCGTAGCGCTACGTTGCTACGATTTCGTAGCAATTAAAGTTCTACGTTGTTTTAGGTTACGACAATTTTTTTTTATTTCTGTTCGTTCCAATTTGTTTCAAATATTATTTTATTTAACATTTTCACATTGACAAAACATGAATTTAAAGTAATGTTTATAACACAATACGATAAGTTTTTTTATTTTTATTTATCTAGGTAGGCCTATTAAACCTATTTTTTATTTTTTTTAGTTTAATATTTTGGGACCTTGCTATTTATTATATTGCTCTCACATGGCAACTATTTTATTTATTTTCCAAGATAATAAAGCGATCCTAGATGTGTTAATTAGACTGTTTATTTATTCAAATTCATTACGTTTTTGCGTAAATGCAATAAAGAGGTAAAAAGTTTTACACAAAAAAGGTTTGACATGAAAAAAGCACTTTTACATTGTTGAGAATTTAATAATGTTGAGAATAGTTTCCCTTAATACATTTATAATAATACCCGACATTTATTAAAGTTCCTCAACATAATAATTAATTTCTTTTGAAGTGAAAACTTCTTAGCGGCGCTTGGTACTTTTTTAGATATGGTGAAAAATGTTAAATTCGCGTCACATCCGTAGCCTGATCGAAAAATCGTAAGATTCCCTAACCATTCCAAAATATTCAAAAATGTTGATGTTTAAGTTTTCACTTCTGTCGGCACTCGCGGGGTGTATGTAACCCGTCCTTTTTTTACAATTTTCCTCTATATGAAAATATCAACAGCCTACGTAGGAAAATCGTACATACGTAGGATAAATAGTTTATATTCAGAATAATAAAGTATTTATTATATTAACATGTAACGTTATTACCTACGTTATTACTTAGATCGTTATGTGACATTATAGTAATTGGTACGCTTAACCTAAACGACGAGAATACCCGCATTTTCGCCAATCTCAATGTCACAACGATATTTCTGGGATGCTTTTACTGTAATAGTGAACATAAATTTTGAATGTTTTAACTGATGTTTGTGAAACTTCGTATGGGTATTTCGGTATGTAAATAAGTATATAGGGACAAATCACACAGATTGAGCTATCCCCAAAGTAAGTTCGAGACTTGTGTTAAAATGAAAAGAAATAGTTTATTTCAGAAATTAGACCTTCACAGGCACTTCTTCTTGTCATTTACAACTTGTTTAAATAAAAGAAAATAAACTTTTCACTTCTCATGCTCAGAAAATGCTTATTTGCGCAGGATATAGGCTGCACAAAATCGAATTTTGTGCACAAGGGCAAAAACGTATCTACTCATAAATTATGTATCTATATTAAGGCAAAGGAAATAAGCCATACAGCCAAACACAACAAAAAGTTCAGAGATAGAATTTGTTATTTTATAATATTTACTTTAATTTATTTGCCTTATGTGTTTTTTAAGTCATAAAAGATATTAAAATTTAAATTACAGTACGGTAGGTTATTTAATTAATTTAAGAAAATAATTTTATTACAAAATTAATTTAATAGTAGGCTGTATAGGCAGCCCAAGCCTAATTTCAATGTCGTAAGATTAAAAAAAAAAGCGGCGGGAAAGGGGAAACAGGTCTTGTTTTCGTGCGTTTATTTATTTATTTCCTCGCAATCGAAGTGAAAAGCAGAGTTTATAACTCGTCCACAAAACCATTTCTATCCTCGCCATTACTATCAGCCCTCGCCTTCGGCTCGGGCTGCTAAAAGTCTCGGATAGAAATGATTCGTTTTGTGCACTTGTTGTAAAATCTACTAAAGTTATAAACTACCACCATTTCGGACACAAGCAAAATGGCCACCGGTAAAAAGAAATGGCGAAAGAAAACCGGTTACGGCCTTTTTTGTCATTTTGTAATTTTATGTTATGATTGTTATGGCTGGGATACTTAGAGCATTTAAACCAGACCGGAGGCGACACTCATAGGCGTACCCCTCTGCCAAAGGTACGAGAGAGGCGGTGTAAGAGGCAGAATTTTTTGCGTAAGAATTGTTGCGCGTGTCGTCTCCGGTCTGGTTTAATGCTCTAAGGTGGGATACTAACTCAACGATACTATATTTTATAACAAAAACAAATATAGATAAACATCCAAGACCCAGGCCTATCAGAAAAAGTTCGTTTTTGGTAGATAGTGAGCTCGCGCGGCACCCACAGATCTTTTGCAAATCCAAATATTCATTCAAGATATGACCAACACGTTTCTTTGATGTCTTTAGGGTCTCAGCTATCTCAATCAACTTCACTTACGGTTATCAAAAATTATTTTGTGGACTGTTTTGATGTTTTCGTCGGTAACAGCCTCTTCGAAGCATCCACAGGGCGTCATTTCGCCTCGTTTAAATTTAGCAAACCACTTTTCTACGACTGATTTTCCTGGTGCAAAGTTCGAATAATGTTTATCGAGCCAAGCCTTGGTTTCAATGGTATTTTCGCCAAAAAAGCAATGCTTTATTCATAAATAGAATAATGTTGCCACAGCTGTCAAATTTATACACGTGTCTTTTGAAGGTTAGGACTAACTAAAAATCATATGGATTTGATACTAGTAGCACGGTCAGCCTACGAACTTTTCAGCCGGCCCAATATGATAAAGCAGAAGCGCCTGAATAATAATGTTCTAATACATTAGTGTCTAAGATTAGATGCAATGTCATATGTTCTAATGTACTATGTTTTCCTTAACGACTATTATATCGACCTATGTGTGTGGTTAAACATTATTCAACTTGTGGCCTCAACAAAAAGAGGATCCGTTACCACCCCCTGAACTTAACACACAAATCATTAAATACGTAGTGTTGTATATGCCTTTATTACATTTTGGGTATACGCAGTTAGCTCTCTGGCTTGGAATATCATGATAAGAGTCTGAAGGACTTTGATATTTTCAGTAAAAAGATTACTTTGCCCCTAAGAATGGAGCAAAGTTATTAGATAAAGTATCTTACTGATTTAACCTCATAATGTTCCTTTAATATTGTTATTGACTTTTAAATAATATTGGAGGATACAACCTTCATATTGTTTGTATATTGGGAGAAGATTCTCTTCATATCATATTTATTAAAGAGACAGATAAATATGAAGTAGGCATAATAAAAATATTACTGCGTAGCACAGAAATTTACTGAAATAATAATAAGTAACTACCCATTATGTAGTCGGGTCTTTCAACTTAAAAATGTGATCATTTAAAAACTTTTTTTAAGAAAATTAAACATCTGAAATTCTGCGTAAACAAACATCTTTTTATAAACAATAAAAATATAATAGAAATTTAAATGAAGCTGAAATATTTAAGATAAACAGACTGCGTCTGGGTACCGTGTTTGAAAAAATACAGCTCGTAAAACGAAACGGATAAGCATTCCCCTCTGATTTTCACGTCAGAATCACAAAGAAATAAACAGTACATTTATACATGTACATTTTGTCCTTGTTTTTCACATGAAATCTAAAGGGGAAAGGCGATATCTTATTTCTTATTCTCTCAATTTTCCATTCCTAATTTTATTTTTAATAAATCAGTTGCGAGTTGCAAGACGTTTTTCCACCGATATAATAATGAACATCTTTATTATGTGGTTGATATTATTGTATTTGTTCCTAGTGTATTTTTATTTTTCGAAAGACGTCTGACCTAGGAGACGTCTGATTTACCTATTATGGATTGTCGAGGTCTGAACGGTCTGATATAGCTCCACGTGGTATATTTTCCAATCTGTCGCTCCAGACCAGTTAAAAATGTCTTCTCCGATACGTTGCTCTACGTAGTATCTTCTCCAATTAGTCGCTACACATAGCATTTTCTGCAGTCCGTCTCTCCACGTACCTCCATCCATTCATCCATTCCATTCGTCCATTTTCTCCAATGCATCGTTCCACACAGTATCTTCTTCAATCCGTCGTTCCACGCAGTGTCTTCTCCAATCCGTCGCTCCACGCAGTATTTTCTTTAATCCGTCCGTCGCCCCACTTAATATATTTTCCAATCTGTCGCTATCTTCTCCAATCCGTCGTTTCACGTCGTAGGTATCTTTGCTAATCCCTTAGGCTTATGATAATGCTAAGAGGAAGAAAGTATACCTACTGTGTTGTTAACAAACTTTACACATTAGAGAGGGGCGGTGAGAATATGTAATCCTGTACAAAGTGTTCCATTTTTTATCACAAAGAAATAATTATTTTACTTTGTGTTACGTTTATTTATTAGGACTTAAATAAAGGTTATATAGACCTGTAGGCTCTATTTATAAATTATATATTTACTGTCATGCTCGTAGTCTCATTTACTTTGTCCCATGGTTAGCTCAAACCTTTATAAAAATATTAAATGAAAAAGTGTCTTCTAAATTAATGACGGTGCCCGGAGATGGCGTGTCGTAGTCTTTAAGATTGAAAATTTTGTGCACGATTTCTTTTATGGAGACATTTTTTTTAATAAAAAAGAATAATATTGCAATGGAACGATTTTGTAGCACCTTAATTTTTTTTGCTCAAAATGTAGTATCGTGGATAGCAGTTCCACTCTTATTTAAGTCATTTCTTTTCCATATATAACGTTAGGGTGGTACTTCCCCGGTCGAGCTAGTCCATTAATTGACTAATGCTCTACCACAAATTTCATACATGATGCTATAAGAAGGGATATTTCTATGTCACAAAGACAATATTAGTTGAGATGTAATATCTCATGCGAACAACCCAACTGATGTCAAATTACAAGTCGTACAGGTCAAGTATTTGCCCCAGTATTTCCTTCCGGGGAACGAGAACTTGGAAGACCCTCATCAATTCAAACATTTTCCTATATGTACATGTAATATTCGAAGCGTATTTCGATAAAATATATTCAAATTAATAACTTCGTATTTCGTATGATATGGGTACGAACCTTTAACGGACAATACAACTACCGCTTTTAAGCTTATAATATTTAATTATTTCATATGTAACATGCTATAAATGCTTTTTAGAGTTCCGTAGTAAGTGAATAAGAACGCTTACAGTTTCTTCATGACCGGCTGTCCGCCGTCTAGCTCTGAGATGTGTAGGTATACTTGAAAGCTGTAATTAAGCATTTTTCTATTTTTTTAGTACGTACCTCCCCTACATTTAACGCGAACAGGGACCAGTAGGCGTTGTGTGAATTGTGTTAATTAATTTATTATTTATGTAAAGTGGGAATTAATATTTTTTCGCGCAGAGTTGTATGATTGAGTCAGTGAAAAGACAATGATGTTTTGAGTATAGCGTTGGGTGTGGTGTGCGGTCACGGGCTTAGAGGTCTAGGGCACACTGCGCTCCTGAAGTAATCTAAGAGCTTACCCGTTTTACAAACCAGTCCTAAAGTATATCCAATTAGCTTTTCCCCGCGGCTTCGCTCGCGTTAATTTTATAACGATCACGTTTGACAACAAAACAACCCATAACGCGACTTGTGGCGCCATCTGTTGGCCGATACAGTGCCCTCTATAGTAGAAAATCTATTTTCCCATTGGAATGACATACTTTCACAGGATAAAAAGTAGCTTTTGTTGGGCTCTGTACCCCTAACAATATGTATGCAAATTTTCATAATGATCGGCTGCTTAGTCAAGCCGTGAAAGAATAACAAACAAACCAACTCACTTTCTCATTTATAATATTAGTTCGGTTAATTACAAACTGATACGATACCTGTAGCTACACATTTGTTTGTCAAATTGAAGAATGCTTTAACAAATCAGAGTTACAGAGTCACTGATCGCGGTAATCTTACAGCAATTGCTTACTCTGCGGGCCAATTACACAATTTGCTTATAGCCAAGGTCCATTGTCATTAGTTCTTCGGAAGGGAAAGGATAATTGGCTGACATTAACTGGGCTCTCGCCTGCTTTGGACATTGACTTACGGGCATTCGGTTCGGTTAAGTGGCATACCCGACTAGTCATCAAAATTTCTTATAAACCCCTAAATTGCAAGGTTTTGTGATGGCACCGTTTTTGTAGGGTTCAGTATTAGGGTACTACACTACCGCTCCTTCCTCGTCTTGTACGGGGTATAACTGCCACCTAATTTACATGTAATATTATTGGAATTACCATTACTGCGAAGGTTAAAGTTCAACTCTGTAATGGTTTTATTTATTACATATTATTATATTATTTAAAAAAAAGTTAAAATTTCAACGTCGTCTACCGAAAATTTTATATGATATATAAAGTTTTACAATTAAAATAGTTTCAGACGCATTTTAAAAATTATCATAATACAAATATTTTTATTTACGTATCAAATACTAAAATAGATTACACTACCGGCCAGTTGACTCGGCTAATTTTTTTTTGTACATAAAAAAAAAAAGCGCCATCTATTTCTAAATTTGAATCTTAATATTTCTGCCAGCTATAGATTGTTTCTTGGCTGCCAGTGTTAATTCTAGCACTAACCTATGGATGTAACGTGCAAATGCAAGCTCCAATATAAAAAATAAGTCCTGTTTTACTTTTTTTATTTCTTTCGAAATTAAATTACTCATTTAAGTACCTAGTACCTACTCAGTTTTCGTAGGCTGTGTAATGAATTATTTGCCTACTATGTATGTGGTCGATTTCATAGAATATATAGTTTGTAATGTAAATAGTTGAGAGGTATTGCGGCGTAAAGGTCGCCTACTTACAAAGTTTCTGCTTTGATGAATATCTTCTGGATATTTTAGGATGTAGGTATAATGACCAATTTCGTTGTTAAAATATAATTTATATATCTAGTTTATTTTTATATTTTGCAATTAGTAAGTAACTTTTTAAAGGTCCCGGGTTCTAATTCCGGTCGGGTCATGAACGAACTTTTTCTGATTGGCCTCTGGTCTTGGATGTTTATCTATATAAGTATTTGTTATAAAATATAGTATCGTTGAGTTAGTATCCCATAACACAAGTTTCGAACTTACTTTGGGGCTAGCTCAATCTGTGTGATTTGTCAAAAAAAAAATTTTGATTTGATTTATATTTAATTCCCCGATTAGATTCCAAAAGTCTCAAACCAAAAATTTAGGTATAGTCTTTTTATACCACATAGGTAACGAACAAGCATACGGTCGGCCTGATGGTAAGCCGTCACCGTAGCCTATAGACGCTTGAAATACCGGGGGTATCACTCACGCGTTGCCAACTCAATTTTAGCACTCACTCTAGTAATAACAACAAAATGGTCTATGGTTCTTTATAACGAATAATCATATAAAATTCAAAGTCCTGACTGATTTAACTATATATCAACGCACAGCCGAAACCGCTGGGTCTAGAGATTCCAAATTGGAATGTAGATTCCTTACGACGTCTAGGGGTGAAAAGATTTTTCTAAATTCCCACGGGAACGCGAGATATACGCAAATAAAGGTGCGAGTATCAAATGAAATCAAATCAAATATTTTTATTCAAATAGGCATATTTAAGCACTTTCGAATCGTCACATTTTTTTCCTATCACCAATTCAGACGGCAGATTTGTGCTAAGAACTGGCAAGAAACTTAGCACTTGCTCTTTTAAAATGGTAATGATAAAAGTTACAATTAGTTACGTTTACTATTTTACTAGTATTAAAAACATACAATATTTTATTACTTTGGAGTGGTAGAGCATTTATGATACGGGCTAGATCGACCGAGAAAGAATATGATGATAACCTATGACACAGAATATGTTGAACATGATAAACCCGCTAACTTGTATCTCGTTGTCTGCCATAAAAAAAAAAAAATACAACACATGTAGCTTGATTGACTGGCATCACGTACATGGGTACACTTTATTTAAAAGTCTATTTAATATTACATTATAAATAACGCTGAGTAAGCGAAAATAATCTGACTACGCGATCTTATTACTCAATGTCGTTGACTGGAGAATTTATTATCCTTTCTTACCCTTTTTTTAGTGAGTTGACGCCATGAGTGGCGCTTTGTGCGGGTAACGATTTCACTGCTACTTGTTTCCCCGATAATGATGTACAAGGAATACAACGCATATTGTGTAGTCGTAACATGTATAATATCCATTTCATCTCTAAGAGGACATCGTTGGAGGACATGAGAAAGGCAGACATGTATTGACACCTACGACATATTTTTTACTATCTACTTTTTTTTTAACAGAATACAGAATACGCTTTATTTGCAAAACACAAACAAGTGATACAGTAAACAGTAAAAAGGTACAGACAGTGTTTATGCAACAAGGCGGCCTTATTGCTGAAAGCAATCTTTTCAAGGCAACCTTAGAGTAACGAATTTCAGCATGAAGTGGGCAGGACTAGCAAGACACTATAAATATAACTTATATACTTACCTAGTATTTATATACAAATAGATATAGTATTATATACTTACTAATACATACATATTATATATACCTACATACATATTACAATATAAACATACATAGGATATAATGTCGTTCGTTACACTAAAAAAGAGCAAGGAAACGATCTTTCACAAGTTTTTTAAAGATATGGATGGACTGAGCAGATCTAATATTTAACGGTAAACTGTTCCATAGCCTGATAGCCTGGACGGTGAAGGATAGGTCAAAGGATTTAGAAGAATGGACAGGAAGCAGAGTAATATTCTCAGTAGAGCGGAGTGATAACATAGCCAGCGAATAGACAGGCCCGGTGGTCGAGTGGCTAGCAATGGTCAGTTTAACCCAAGGGCCGCGGGTGCGAATCCTGCGCAAGGTAAACATTTGTGTGCATGAACATGTCTGTTTGCCTTGGTCTGGGTGTTTTCTTTGTACCTATAATAAGTATTTATTTACAAAAAAAAAATATTTAAGTATATTTATCAGCAATCTAGTACCCATACTACAAGTTTAGTTGCTTAGTGTGGGACTAGATGGCGTTGTGTGATTCGTCCAAGAACATTTATTTATTTTATAAGCTAAGGGACGAAGCAGTATATGTGAAACATTCTTTAAGATAGGAGGGGGTTATATGATTGAAAAGAATAGTATTGAGGAGAGAAAGAATATGCATGTTCCTACGCTGACGAATTGAAAGGCATTTCAAACGCACGAGGTATTCTGATATATGATCAAACTTACGTAGGCCGAAAATAAATCTAATAGAGAAATTTTGGAGACGATCTAACTTATTCATCAAATCAACGTTGAGGTCTAGGTACGATGTATCTGCATAATCTAGAATAAGAAGGAGAAGGGATTGTGCAAGATCAACTTTGGTGGCAGTGGGTAAAAAGTTTCTAAGTCGTCGAAGAGACGCAGAAGCAGCAAACATCTTCCTGCATACCTCGGCCACCTTTTCTTTCGTTTGGCTATCGGACTTCAGACGAAGATTCCATTGTGTGTGTCATGTTCAAGTTATGCTTGTGTATGTAGCGTATTCATGCTATTACTATTCAGTATACAGTCTCTGAGTCAAGACGCCCCGAACAAAGATGAAAGCAAAATTTCTTTAGAATAGGCGGATTTTGAAGTCAACACGATAATGCACTTTTAAAAGATCCTGATTCTTGATAACTGCAATCACTATGCACTTTAACCAATGTTTGCTTCACATTATCAATACCATGATCAAACGTTGAAACACACAGAAATTCATTTTCTAATCACGAGTCCAAGTGGACGCCATCTTAGTTGGCGCCAAAATCACTACTCTACTTTTTGCTAATTGGCACCTTGTTGTCTTGTACCACCCATCGAGTATGTATCCCTTCTCAGCACCTTAGAATTTTTTGATATTCAGGTAAACGACTTGTAAGATAGTTCAGATAGTATTATAGAATAGGGTACTTTTTTGTAGAGTTTGGAGCTAAGTTGATGTGTTTTTTTCAATCAATTTATGAAGTAGAATTATTTAAGGCTTTGCTTCGCGAAAATAATGTTTTACATTTTACAAAAAATATTTGCATTTATATTAACTTAATAAAATATAAACCTCCATTTGATGAGTGGTATACATTTAAAATGCGTGTTTAAATAATTATGCAATCATTAAAATTAATGTATTTGTTGAATAAACAGTAAAATAAATGATTCATTAACTTATATCTGTGAAATTGTTTGTCATTCTCATTTTCCCGCCTGGCCAGTCAAAAGACCCAATTAATTAATTGCCTAGGTAATTAATAAATGCAGTCCTCTTTTATGGCTCTTCCGCTTCCTAAGAACTGTTACGTGAACTAACATAAACTTCAATTTTATTATATTGACGTAGATTTACCTATTTTATATACATAGAGACATATCTAATTTATAGACTTTCTTCTCGTCTATGGTCATTCTGACATGCAGACCCCCTATTCTCGTAACAAAATTCGATTCAAATTCAATCGCTGTCTCACTCACTCAAAATATGAATTGAACTGGACAGCGAGTGTGTTTGAATCGGAAGAGAATCGGAATAAATTTTGTTACGAGAATCGACCCCTGGCAGATTAAAAATTCTAACATTTTAACAGCCTTGTCTAAGTTCCCGCGAGAGGGATAGGCCCATAGATTATTCTATGGGCCTATCTGCTTTATAGCAATTTTGACTTTTGACTTTTATACGAGTGGGTAGTGTTTTCCCTTACCGAATGGTGCCAAAGAAGATCGATGAGACGATAGTGGGTCAATCTTGGCCTTTTTAGATATCAGACGGCTCTGAATGGTATCGAGTAGAGACAGAGAGAGTTCCCTTCGTCTCCTCAGCAGTGGGACAACATTCGTTTGGTTACCTAAATAATTGTAATTATACGTTTGTCGCATTAACTATGTTATGAAACTTATTTCTTTTTACTTATTTCAATAAAAATGCTAAAAAAAATATTCTATTCTCTTTTATTAAAAAAAATAACGGAAAATGTAGTCCATTCTTTGTCTTATGAAGTAAAACTCCACGCTTAATATTCAAGAATTTCTGAATGTTAACGCCATCTAGCGGCGCTTATCGGAAACTTTATAATTAATTAAGAATCTATGGCAGCGCGCGCGAGAGTGCTGCCGCCTACGCGTTTAGTTTTAAGATTTGAAAAATGTATCGATTCATTCATTGCACAGAATTCCTTTGTCGAGTAAAGAGAATTAAAAACGTTTGCACAAGTACATATAAATAAAATATTCATTTTAAAACCCCAGTCGTTGAAGAAATTTATTTGGAAGTCTGATCATTTATTCGAGAGAGAGAGAAAGAGGAAGAGAATCCTCAACATTTGGACCTTCGTCGCCACATTTGGACCTACGTCGCCACATTTGGACCTTTGTCGCCACATCACGAGAGAAGAATCGGCGAGTAACGGTCAGTCCTTCCGATCCTTTCTTATCCAATCCTTAGTATTTTAAACTCATACAGTGTTGTTTTGTACATTTCAGTGTTAATTTGATCGAGCATTTCCTTGCCACGCAATCTGCACGTCCTCGACGGCGAGATCTGTGAGTACCCACTTTGTTCTTATAAGCCCCCAAAATTATGAGTGACGATGAATTTAAACGTTCTCCTGCCCCAGTGGCACAGTTAAAACTGCCAAAAAGTCCTCGCAAAATTGAGACTGGTTGCATAGTTGACCACAAGAAGCAAAGAGCTACAATAAAGCAACGCTTGACTTTGTTTCAAAAATACGTTAGTAAATTTTCGAATAATCCGTTAAGTGAAGTAGAGAAAGCAGAGTTGCAGCTCCGCTTCCAGGTCACTGAAACATTATTTCAGTCCTTCAATGTTATTCAGAGTGAAATCGAAAACACGGTTGATGAAAAAGATTTTTTTGAACAAGCAGAATATCGCGAACAGTTTGAATCTCAATATTTTAGCGTGATGGGATTAGCCAGGTGTAGATTGGTTGAGGAGAATAAAGATTCCAGTTCTCATCGTAGTTCAAATAGGCCCTTTGTAAAATTACCCGAAATCAAGCTACCTTCATTTAGTGGATCTTTCGATCAGTGGTTAGAATACAGAAACTCTTATGTAACTATGATACATAGACGTGATGATCTGGATCCTATCCAGAAGTTTCACTATCTGCGATCTTCGTTAAGTGGTAGTGCGTTGGAAGTAATTAGTTCGTTACAATTCACGGCATCCAACTACATTGACGCATGGGACTTATTAGAGGAAAGGTTTCACAATAACCGTCTTTTAGTTCATAATCATGTGAAATCATTATTTACAATGCCAACGATTTCACAGGACTCACCCGTACAGATAAGAAAGTTAATAGATACCGTCAATCGTAATTTACGTTCATTAAAATCAATTGGTGAACCAACCGATACCTGGGACACCTTAGTTATTTATTTAGTTGTTACAAAATTAGACCCTTCTACAGAAAGATTGTGGAAAGATCACAAGGGAAAATTAAACTTGCGTGATGACGAATCACTGAAATTACATCATTTGATATCGTTTTTGAAAAACCAGGCTGATATGTTAGATGAGGTTCGTGACAATCCGAGTAAGAACAGCACTGTGAATAAATCTCAACATGAGAATAAATCAGTCAAGGACTCAAGGAAAAATTCGGTTAATAAACAACACGTTCATAGTTATGTAACTACCCGCAATAGTAGTAATATAAATAATCGCAATAAATCGGAGAAATTAACACGTACTTGTGCAATGTGTGAGGATAATCATGCGCTTTATACATGTATTCTTTTCTTAAATTTACCCGTACGAGAGAGGATTAATTTTGTAGAAAAGAAAACCTTATGTCCCAATTGTTTGCGATCGGGACATTCAGTTTCAGATTGTACTTTCGGTCCATGTAAACAATGTAATCAGAAACATAACGGCCTTTTACACACGACACAAAACGGTGAAGGTGTATCGACTGCCGCGTGTGCGCATTATTCACACTCGGTCGAAAAGAAGGTTCCATCTGTTTCTGCTGCATTGCATAGTCAATTTGAAATTAATTCGAGTGATATTAGGTGTGATAACGTTGTGCGAACTATGTCGAGAAGTTTGCAACCGGTTTTATTGTCCACCGCAATAATAGAAATAGCTGACGCCCACAATAATTATCATCGTGCGCGTGCACTTCTTGATAGTGGAAGCCAGCATAGTATAATTACGGAGAAATTATGTAAACGATTAGAGATTCCTATGTTACAGTCCACTATACTCGTTTCTGGAGTTGGGCAGTCAATCACTAACTCCAATCAACTTTGTGATATTACTTTGCGCTCAAAGGTATCAAATTATAATACACATACGCAGTGTCTAATCTTGCCGTGTATTACGTCTAAAATACCCTCTATGGGCATAGACATCGATTTGTTAAGTATTCCGGAGAATATAACTCTTGCAGATCCCACGTTTAACGTACCGTCCGACATAGATATTTTGATAGGAGCGGATCGGTTTTGGGAACTGATAGATGGAGAAAAAATTAAATTACCTTGTGGTCCTTACCTGTATCATTCCAAATTAGGGTGGATAATATCGGGAAGTGTACCCAATGGTTTGGTGAGCCAAAGGGTTCATTGCAATTTTAGCCAAACGTGTGATAGTTCTGTGGTAGACGAAAACATTAAAAGATTTTGGGAACTTGAGGAGATCCCACAGGCGAAAAATTTGTTTACCGCGGAAGAACAAAAATGCGAAGACATTTTTTCCTCTACCACTGAACGTGACAAAGACGGTAGATTTATAGTACGAATTCCTTTGAAGGAGTCCGCGGATACTCTCGGAGATTCGTATAAAGCGGCAGAAACTAGATTTAAATCGTTAGAACGTAAGCTACAACGTTTTCCGCGTTTCAAAGAAATGTATAGCAATTTTATTAAAGAGTACATTGACTTAGGTCACATGACTCCCATACAGGAGTATGAAACACCGTGTTTCTTTCTCCCACACCACGGAGTATATCGCGAAAGCAGTACGACAACAAAATTAAGAGTTGTTTTTGATGCTAGTGCGGCAACCACGTCAAATAAATCGCTTAACGATATTCAGTACACGGGTCCCATACTTCAAAACGATATATTTTCGATACTTTTGCGATTTCGTCAATATAAGTATGTAGCATGCGCGGACGTAGAAAAAATGTTCCGACAGATCCTTGTACATCCCGACCAAAGAAATCTACAATTAATTATTTGGCGGGAGGAACCCTCTGATTCATTAGGTATTTATCGCCTTAACACCGTGACCTATGGTACTGCTTCGGCTCCTTACCTGAGTATGCGATGCCTAAAGGAGCTTGCTAGGACGTGCGATGACCTAGAGGTTTCAAAAATCATAGATGAGGATTTTTATGTAGATGACCTCATCACCGGGTCAGACGATGCTCAGGCTTTATTTAGCATTTGTGAACGGACGTCACAAGTCCTACGCGCTGGTTGTTTCCCACTCCGCAAGTGGATTTTCAACCACGACGTCGTCGCAACAAACGTGTCCAAGGAGCTAGCCATCGGGGAGCATCAACAAAACAAAACACTCGGGTTAGGCTGGTACAATAATACTGATGAACTTCATTTCACGTCAAAAATCGAAAACGCGCGTACATTAACTAAACGTGTAATGTTATCTATAATATCGCAAATTTATGACCCGTTAGGTCTCTTAGGTCCGGCGGTCATTATATCAAAAATAATATTACAAAAATTATGGTTAACGAAATTAGATTGGGACGACCCCGTGCCTAACGATATCAGTCGGATTTGGAATAATTTTATTAATACATTAGACTGTTTGAACGACTTGAGAATACCACGATTCGTAAGGAGCATGCACACACAACATACACAACTGCACATATTTACTGATGCTTCGCAGGACGCTTATGGCGCCTGTGCATATTTACAAACTTTCGATGATGACTCGCCAGTAACTGTGAAGCTGCTTTGTGCAAAGAGTAAGGTATCCCCCTTGAAGACTATTAGCATTCCTCGTCTAGAACTTTGTGGTGCCTTATTAGGTGCTAAATTATATCAAAAAATAAAAGAAGCTCTAAGATTAAACATAGATCATGTTTTCTTCTGGACCGACTCCACGATAGTCATCGGTTGGCTTCGAACTTCTCCACGCTTACTTAAGCAATTTGTCCAAAACAGAGTAACAACAATTAATGAGTTGACTAATCACTCTTTGTGGCGTCACGTAAGCGGAAAAGAGAACCCAGCCGATCTATTGTCCAGAGGTCTTAATCTAGATGGACTTAGTCAGTCTAGTTTGTGGTGGAACGGGCCCTCCTTTTTGCAAGATAAACATTTAGATTATTTTCAAAATTCTCCCGAATACGATTCGAGTACATTGCCCGAACTCAAAAATGAGTCGCAAACAGTTACATTAGTTTGTACACAAAAATTAGAAAATAATATATTTAACTTCAGTAGATATTCCTCTTTATATCGAATGTTTAGGATAGTAGCGTACATACTTAGATTTATAGACAATGCGCGGCCGCATCGTAAGCGACCGCCCCAAACCGGTTCCTTATCAGTTGCCGAGGTTCGCGCGGCCGAGCGCATGTTAATTACCGCTGCACAAAAACAGATGTTTCCGCAAGAATATTATAATCTAAAAAATAATATACAGGTATCGGCCAAACGAAATAATAAAATTATAGGTTTAAATATATTTTTAGATAAAACAGATGTGATTAGGGTCGGCGGTAGGTTGTCGAATGCGAATGAATTTAGTTATAATAAAAAATATCCAATTTTACTTTGTAGTAAACATCGCTTTACTGAGTTGTTATTTATTGATGAGCATAAAAGATTGTTACACGCTGGACCTCAACTACTTTTGAGTACTATGCGTGAGTGTTGGTGGCCACTGGCAGGTAGGTGTCTTGCCAGAAAAGTCGTGAAACAGTGTGTCAGATGTGCGCGTATGAAAGGCATTACGTTGACTCCTCTTATGGGAAATCTTCCGCCGGAACGCCTGCATCCAGGTTATCCGTTTATGTATTGTGGTGTAGATTACGCAGGACCAGTGTCCGTTTTAAACCGGAAGGGGCGCGGAAGTAGCTTGATTAAAGGCTATATTTGTTTATTTGTTTGTTTTGTAACTCGCGCAGTTCACTTGGAACTGGTTTCTGGTCTCTCAACCAATGACTACATCCTAGCTTTAAAACGTTTTATTTCTCGCCGTGGCAAACCGGCAGAAATACACTCTGACAATGGTCGAAATTTTGTCGGAGCTGAGAGAGAACTCTCTTCGTTTTTTAAAAATAATTCAAGTAATATTATTGATTTTGCAACTAATGAGAGTATTAAGTTTAAATTCATCGTTCCTTATAGTCCCCATTCTGGAGGCTTGTGGGAATCTGGTGTGAAATCTTGCAAGTATCACCTTCGTAGAATAATGGGAAATGCTCGATTAACTTTCGAAGAATTTACCACTGTATTAACGCTAATTGAAGCCGTTTTAAATAGTCGTCCTATGTCACCATTGTCCACAGATCCTAACGACCTTTCCCCACTTACTCCAGCCCATTTCCTAATAGGAAGGCCACTGACTGCACCAGCTTGCGCAGACGTCACGGAGGCTGCCCCTCATCGCCTGCTACGCTACGACAGAATTGAGCAGATGCGTCAGCACTTCTGGAGCCGCTGGTCCAAGGAGTACGTCTCAGAAATGCAAACACGTACTAAGTGGAAGACGAATACACAAGACTTGTGTCAGGATATGCTTGTGTTGATCAAGGAGGATAACCTGCCACCACTGAAATGGAAACTGGGTAGAATAGTGAAGACATATCCAGGTGACGACGGCGTGTCGCGTACCGCAGATATACGCGTCGCCAACGGTACTATCATCAGAAGGACGTTCGCAAAACTCTGTCCTCTGCCACTGCAGCCGGAAGTTGAATGCAGCGTCGAGAGCAACGTCGAGAGCAACGTCGAGGGCAACGTCGAGCGCAACGTCGAGAGCAGCGTTGACAGTTTGTGAGGTTGGAGATTCCATCTGCCAAGGCCGGCGGGATGTTAACGCCATCTAGCGGCGCTTATCGGAAACTTTATAATTAATTAAGAATCTATGGCAGCGCGCGCGAGAGTGCTGCCGCCTACGCGTTTAGTTTTAAGATTTGAAAAATGTATCGATTCATTCATTGCACAGAATTCCTTTGTCGAGTAAAGAGAATTAAAAACGTTTGCACAAGTACATATAAATAAAATATTCATTTTAAAACCCCAGTCGTTGAAGAAATTTATTTGGAAGTCTGATCATTTATTCGAGAGAGAGAGAAAGAGGAAGAGAATCCTCAACACTGAAAAATACTTCAAACTTACTACGACGAAACACTGAATACATTTTAAATTGTACCCACTTATTACATTTTGTAAGACACCCGTGAGAAAAATGGAGTAGAAACTCGGTTCGTCCTTCAGCCCCTCATTAAGGTTATACAAAAAAACAGAAGCTTTCTTTCATTACAATGCACCAACAATAGGCCCTCCAATAAATTAGATCCTGTTTGTTAAAATGAAATAGCTCGCGTATAAAAGAGGGCGAATTTAAATGGGGAAGCGTCAACGAGCTACCGTCAGTCGGTCGGTGTCACGTTTCAAGATGGCGGGAGCGCAATGGCTGCCACTTTGGGCGCGAAACGTGTCAGAAGGTGCGTTCCGAATCAAAATAGGTGCTTTGTTATATTTCATTCATTCATTACAAATGTATTCGTAAAATAATATATATCATTTTCTGTTTTTATGCCCCAGGAGATACTCGCCGGCATACGCAAAATAATGAAGTTAAAAATGTTGAATTTTCCTGATTGAATTAAATTGAAATAAAGACCATAGAGGGAGTGATCGACTGACAGATCTATTATGTTGAAATAAACCATTTATTTCGAACATTTGGTAATTGAAATGTACAAAAGATTATGTAATTTATTATTTAAAAACATAACAAAACATTTTAATAAAAAACTTGTTTACTTGCTTTACCCTCCAACATAGTTTGCCATCTTACACGCCTACTTTCATACCATGTTTAGTTCTCTAAAGTTTGTTTTACCACCCGAGTTTAGCCGTAAGCCATAATGTAGTACATTTTAACATATAGGATAAACAGCATACAAATATTAGGAAGGAGTAATAATTGAACATAGAAGGTATAATATCCCGGGGCTCCTACCCCTTATCTTGGCTCATTATAACACGTTATGTGCGTGATTGTGTCGGCTATAATGTTGGCAAACTTGGTGTGACGTAATAAGTCTTGTTTACGTTTGAATTTAAACTGATTCTATAGTAATATCACGTATTGTTCATTAATGGAACCTTAGTGTAAATAGATCCTAGTTTGTATTTGATTCGGATTGTTTTGTGAAACTATTATTTAAAGAATAATTTAAATATCTTATTCTGTTAGTATGAACTATTAGACATATTTCAAGATTAGCTACTGCCCGCGGTGTTACCCTCGTTTAATTTTATGCACAGAAGCGCCATCTATATCAGATTTTTGGCCAAATCCTACGAGAATCGCGTACTTTTCAGGATAAAAAGTACCCTATGTGTTAATCCCCTTGGATTATACCTTTATCAGCTACCTACATACCAAATATCATAAAAAATGGTCCAGCCATTTAAACTTGAAGAAGTAACAAACATTCACATAAACTTTTGCCTTTATAATATTACTAGAGAAACCCGCGCAACTTCGTTTGCGTTTATCCCGCTTTCCCGTGGGAATTTCAAAAAATCCTTTCTTATCGGTTGCCTACATCACACACCCAAATTTCAGGTCTCTACTGTCAAGAACAAACA
The DNA here is from genome assembly GCA_905163395.2 of Endotricha flammealis. Taxonomy (NCBI): domain Eukaryota; kingdom Metazoa; phylum Arthropoda; class Insecta; order Lepidoptera; family Pyralidae; genus Endotricha; species Endotricha flammealis. The sequence goes on along the minus strand of LR990870.1, from coordinate 6,404,618 downwards.
TTTTCATATGTATACATGATTATTTTTCTATTTAAATACTTCTCATTACAATCTTTGGAGTGGGCGTTTATGAAATAGGCTATCCCGACCGGTGAAGTACCACCCTTTTACAGAATATTGACGTGAAGCAGCAATGCGTTTCGTTCGGAGAGTGAAATATCCGAAATTCTTGTTTGCCACCTTTGTGGTATAAAAAAAATTATATCTCCTTCCTTATACTATTTCTCGCTATATATCCTGTCTATTCCTATTATAGGTCGGCAACAGGTCAGGGACCCTAGAATCTATGTGCTCCATAGTCGACGATAATCACCTAATATCAAATGATCCATATTCCTGATCTTGTTTTCCAACCACTTCCGTAAAAAAAATGTATAAGTATATGGGTGTTTCAATACCTACAACCTCAGCCTACAACCATCCCTACAACAACACTACGAAATAATAGAGCGAGTCGACGTAATGATATTTCCTATAAGTAAGAAAGAGACAATATCAATATGCCATTTAACCATTGACCCAAATCCCCATCACAGTTACTGATTCTCTTAATTCCTCTCTTCATAGTGCGAATAAATTGTTAATGGAAAATGTGGAGCCTTGTGCTGAAGATTTCGAATTCAAATATATTTCCCCTTGTAAAATTATTAGAACTTTTAAACAACTCAATGTTAAAAATACTGAAGATCATTGGGGAATGTCCATTAAAGCACTTTATGCTGTCATAAACGCCATCGCTCCACATTTAGCCATCATCTTTAATACTTGTGTAGATACTGGTCTGTTCCCTGATTTAATGAAATATAGTAAATTGATACCTTTGTTTAAGTCTGGTGAAAGACATGAACCAGGTAATTACAGACCAATATCTATTTTACCAATTTTGAGCAAAATATTCGAGAAGGTTATGCTTGGACAATTGCAACAGCATTTTAATTTGTTCAATATTATTCATAATAAGCAGTATGGTTTCACCGCCGGGATGTCCACCACTGATGCTGGAGTCGCTCTTGTCAAGCATATCCTTAATGCGTGGGAGGGGTCGCAGGATGCTATCGGGGTATTCTGCGATCTCTCAAAGGCCTTTGATTGTGTCGACCACCAGACATTACTGCTCAAATTAAAACATTACGGAGTAAGAGATAATGCGCAAAACTTGATTGCCTCTTATTTGGCCAATAGATTGCAAACCGTTGACATTAACGGTGTGAAATCTAATGGTGCTAACGTGAAAATTGGGGTGCCTCAAGGCTCAATCCTGGGTCCTTTTCTATTTTTAGTTTATATTAACGACCTCCCCTACATGGTCCAAAACATGGCAGATATTCAAGCAGTGCTATTTGCTGATGACACTTCTTTGATTTTCAATATTAACCGCAAGTGTCCCAATGCTATCAAAGTAAATGGTGCACTCTCTGCCATTCAAAACTGGTTCACTTGCAATAACTTATTATTAAATTCAAATAAAACAAAAATAGTAAAATTTACTTTGCCAAATGTACGTCAAGTTGATACGGACATCATGCTCAATGGTAATAAATTAGATTTTGTCAATGAAACTATATTTCTTGGTATTACCTTGGATTCAGGCTTGAAATGGGCCCCCCACATAAAAAAACTTGCAAGCAGACTAAGTTCTGCTGCATACGCAGTCAGGAGAATTAGGCAAATGACTGATGTACCGACAGCGCGTCTAGTATATTTTAGTTACTTTCATAGTATCATGTCGTATGGCATATTGCTGTGGGGTAAAGCAGCCGATATTGAGGCAATATTTATTTTACAAAAAAGAGCTATCCGCTCCATTTATAATATGGGTTCCAGAGATTCATTACGGGAAGTTTTTAAAGAAATCAATGTTTTGACCGTTGCATGTCAATATATTTATGAAAATATAATGTATGTACGTAGAAATATAAACACATTTGTAAAGTTTAGTGATTACTCTGATGTAAATCTTAGAAATAAACATAAATTGATTCTACCTAGGCACCGGCTCGCCAAGACCTCAAAATCTTTTGTTGCAAGTGGTATTAGATTTTATAATAAACTTCCTGAAAACGTGCTGAATTTGCCAGAAAAAAGGTTTAAATCCTTCATTAAACATTCACTCAGCAAAAAGGCTTATTATAGAATTGAAGATTATTTAAATGATAAGAATAGCTGGAATCATCAATTCGGCACAGACACTAAACTCAAGTCTACCTACTGCTAGGTACATAATATATTGCGCATATATATATATATGTTATATACACACTGTTTATCCCTTTTTTTTACACCTTAAAATGTATATATATATACCAGTATATTGATACGCCTTTTTTTTCTATTAATTTTTCTTTACTATTTAAAAAATTAATAATTTGCAGTTTTATTTTAATTTTTTAATCTTGTTTCAATGTTTACTTTTATTTATCGTAATTGTAACTTATGTCATTACCATTTTAAAAGAGCAAGTGCTAAGTTTCTTGCCGGTTCTTCTTAGCACAAATCTGCCGTCTGAACTGGTGGTAGGGGAAAAAAAAAAGTGACGATTCGAAAGTGCTTGTAATATGCCTATTTGAATAAAAATATTTTGATTTGATTTGATTTGATTTGACCAATTTAACTTGACCCCTGTCAAATATTATAAAATTTAAAATTTAATTACTTACTGTTTATTATCGATGAATATGATTCAGTCCGCTTTATACATAGTTAGAATTTTAGCTGTTTTTCCGAGATCACAAACAGAATAAATAGTACGATGACCTACGACGACATTATGAAATCATTTTGTTTGAATATTCACAATTTATAAAAATATTACATGACAGATGACATCTTCACTTCACGAATGTGTCAAAATGAATGTAATTGAAATCAAAAGCACTAAGGAGTATGAGTATTGGTATCAAATCAAAGAAAATTATCCACAAAATACATATTTTTCAAGAATTTCAATAAAATAAGAATCACGTCTTCCATCAATTCTCTTAAACAATTTTTATGCAAAATTTGAAGTAGATTGGACCAAGGAATCAAGTTGTCCCATAGTAACTTTACCTCCCTTTTTCACCCCCTTCGAGTTCGAATTTCGAAAAATCCTTTCTTATCGGACGTCTACGTCATACAAACAATCCACCTTCCAAGTTTCAGATTTTTACGATGAGCGGTTTAGGCTGTGCGTTGATTCTCAGTCAGTCAGTCAGTCAGTCAGTCAGTCAGTCAGGACAAAGCATTTTATATATATAGATTAGTAGGATAATAATAATTATTACAGAAAATTAAAGCTATTTGAAATAAGTAGTTTGTTTCAAGGCTCATTACTTGCAGAGATTTAGTTTATTTAGCAGACAAAAAGTGCCAGCTTAGTTCCCTCTCCATTTTTGCCAAATATGTTCAAAGTACAGACATATCGGGTTCTACTGTTTTATTATATGTATAGATTAGGTTATTCGCAAATGATTAAATGTTGTTGATAGCGCAAGTACATATTTCATTTCGTTTTGTTTTCCTTTCATCATTAACCTTAATCGAAAATAACTGCTTTTCTCCTAGGATTTATGCTACATTTGCTCTACGTATTTTTTTATACCACTAAGGTGGCAAACAAGCAGCCCGTTAGATGGTAAGCAGTAGTACCGTAGCTTATGAACGCTTGTAATACCGGCCGGGGGTATCACTCGCGCGTTGCCGACCCTGTAGAAAGTGGAGCTCTGGAAACCTTACTCACCATAGGAACACAACATGGCCGAGACCAATGCTATTTGGCTTCGTAGCCAAACAGCCCGTCTGGGGAAGGACCTCCACCTTAAGATCGTTCTTAAGGTGGAGGTCCTTCCCCAGACGGGCTGCTCCGATTTGAGCGGACTATTCGCTGTGCCCTACCTCTTATTCAGTTCATTAACTAGATGTCTCTGACTCCGATTTATCCGTCAATACTCTTTAAACAACAAATCCAATTCCACGCGAGCGAAGCCGGGGGCACAGCTAGTGTATAAATACAATTTGGCTACATTATAAAATAAGCCGTTTTCGTTTCGAGGTTTATAGTATCTATCACAGTTAGTTAAATATTTGTCTAACTCCTCACTTAAGGCGGTTTGATTCAGCCTTGTCACGAACCCTTCGTATCGAGTGTAAGCGTAGCAAATAGTGTAATATACACGCTACGCGCTACGATTGCTACGCTCACCGTAGAATCTACGCTTTTGCATGAGATATTTAAAAAAAACGCAATAGTTTTACCTTTCATCTTTACATTAAAAAAAATATATCATTAAAAAAAATGGCAACTATTTTTAATGTCATAATAGCCATTTTTAAAATGTGTTAAAAAAAACTTGAGAAAGAAAGAATAAAACAATTTTCTGCCTATTTTTTCTGGAATGGCTAATTAAAAATGATTGGTTTTTATTTTCAGCAACTCTAATTTTCGAGATTCCTATGGGAATATTACAATGGGATGTGAGAAGCTACGGGCACCTAAATATAAAATTGGTCGTTTATAATAGATTTTTGTATTCATTTCGTATTCTGGAAATTCAACTGAATATTAAAGTATACTGTGAACAGATGGCCAGCGAAAGTTTGTTAATAAGATCCAGTTTTGAATGGAAATTACTTGTTCTAGTATCACGAAAGTTGAAAAAACAATCAGAAAATGTATTGAAATATGATTTTTCATAAAATATTTCAGATATTTCATGTTATGTACAAAATATACTAATACTTAATGATATGATATTTATCTATACCCATATTACAAGATTTTCTTAGATGGCGTTATATATATATATATATATGACATTGCGTAATTTCCAGAAGTATTTTATCAATTTTTTTTTACCCTACATATTTCTTGTTTACATCATAAAGAGAATTTCTGTACTCTCTAAGTTCAGTTCGAGGGGTGTTGATCAATAAGTTAGTCCGAACTTCTTTTCCATATTCTAAAATCACCTACCTTTCATTTTGACCATATTGTGAATGACCATCTTGCCAGGGGCCCGATTCTACTAAACAAATGCACCAATGGACTCTCAATGGTGTCTCAATAGAATGCCGATAGTGTATCAGTGGAATAGTTTTTGGTTCGAGGGGTGTTGATCAATAAGTTAGTCCGAACTTCTTTTCCATATTCTAAAATCACCTACCTTTCATTTTGACCATATTGTGAATGACCATCTTGCCAGGGGCCCGATTCTACTAAACAAATGCACCAATGGACTCTCAATGGTGTCTCAATAGAATGCCGATAGTGTATCAGTGGAATAGTTTTTGACATTTGTGATAGACTTAAAAAACAATAACATAATGTTTAACTTATGACATCAACATGAGTCCATTGGTGCATTTGTTTAGTAGAATCGGGCCCCAGATGTGCTGTAAGCAAAGCACATGAGCTCATGACATCTGACGAACCAGTTGCGATAGCCAAAAACGCCTAAAAAGCATGATCACCTCTCAATTAACCAGTGGAATAGTAAAAAGCAATACCAATTTTGTATAAACAATTTTTGGAGCCACGTGTCTAAATTATCAAGTTAGTTGGTTGGCAGTTCTACAGGTAACTGAATTAGGAGCAGGTGCGTTTGAAAATTAAAGTGTTAGCCAAAAGGGTTTTGTAAGTAAAATAAAATTGGAGGGTTTAGATACGCTCAATGGTGATTGTATACCATCTGCCAAATGCTGAGGTAAATGGAATTTCGCAATAACCTAATGGATAGAAAAAAGGGTTATATTGAATTGTACTACACAAATTTTCAAACTGTTTATCCATATTGAAGAGGGGAGACCCTTAGAGCCCGTAGATTCAATTAAACGATGAATGTCACGAGTCGAAATCAAATGTGCCGAGTTCTGACAAAAATATGAATGGCAATGGAATATTTAAAAATAGAGCTAATAATATTTTGTCTCATTCCGGGAACTAAGAATCATGATGTAATAGGTTCCATTTTGTTGAGAAACCGTTTTTAAAATTATTCTGTTTGTTATATTTGCACGACTAAATAGATCGTTTGATTATGTCTTTATATTCACTCTACAGAATCTACACTTTATACAGACTCTACCAAAATAATAATTATGTACTTGTATCTTTTAAATAGAAAAAAATCTTCTCTATCTTCAATTTATTAAGTTAAATAAGGTTTAACCCTTTTCCTTGCCTTTTTAAAACAGGCAAAATAAATTGCCAAAGTGTCGGAAAAATGGTATAAATAGGTACTTACTGCGCAAACCTCCATTGTGCAAGTTTTGATTAACGGCCTCACTAGATTTATGAAAAAGATAATATTGTCGTTATAAATTATTTAAAATATGGTAAATTTTTTAAAGTTTATAACAAAACTATTTACATTTTATGTTTTATGTGTAACATAAACCTGCCTTGTTTTGCATGAACCAACATTATGTTAAAAATAACTGGAGAAGCACTCATCTTTAAGATTTTTCAACCAAAATATAAGCCTTCTAGGAATATGAGTAACATTATAGGCGCTGCCAATGTTCTGCTACAAAGAAGGGAATAGGGCGAGAACGAGAAGGGAAAGAATTGGGGATTTTGGATAACTTAATCACCGAATAAAACCCATTACTACTTCACACCGATATTTGGTCAGAAGGTGGTACTTCCCTGGTCGAGCTAGCCCATTTCATAGATGCTTTACTACTCCATACATGTACACGTTAAAGTACCCAATTTTAATAAACTATTTTAAAAACATGCCTATAGGTCAGTTCAGAGCAAATAATAATGTCCAATATTTAAAACTAGTAAAACCTACGCAACTTCGTTTGCATGTATTTATTTATGCACAACAACGCCATCTATATCAGACTTTTGATCAAATCCTACGGGAATCGCGTACCTTTCGGGATAAAAAGTACCCTATGTGACCCAAGTTGTCCCCTACCTACATAGCAAATATCATAAATATTGGCCCAACCATTTGAGCGTGAAGAAATAACAAACATACACACAACTTTCGCCATTATAATATTAGTAGGATATCATTTGAATTTGAACTCCCCGAGCGGAGCGGCGCGCCAATTTCAACTGTGCGCGCCGCCAATAGTGCCGAGCCCATGTAGACGGGTCTTCGGACAACCGCCGGCGGGGTCACGGAAGTATCTTAGTTCCCGTGGCCCTGCTCATCTAGGCGGATAAGGTGGTAGTGAGTGAGAGTTTTAGTCGGTATACCCTAAGTGGCATTAGAGGGGGAGCCCGACATACCCCCGCCGCTTCCCCAAGTGGCGGGGCATGCAGTAATGCATTTCTCTCACTATAATAAAAAAAAAAAAAAAAGGATATCATTTGAATGTCTTTGATCTTGTCCAGAAAGGGTGAACCCGCCGAAAATCCGCCGTTAACGCTGCGTTTTCACTAACTTTTCGACGCGTTTTTGACTAGCACGTCGCAAGGATTCACGGCCAATTTGCCTGTCTGCAATTCATAGTAAAAACAAGTCATCGAGTATGTTTCTGACTCCCTAGATTCAATTAATCTCCAGTAATTAAATGTCGAAGCTAGAAATTTCATGAAAAATAGTTGCAAAAGTTTCAATTAACAAACTTTTTCAATATCACAGTTTCCGTTGAACTCAAAGGACATTATTTAGTTTTAATGGTACCCCTTTACGTTGAGCCAAATATAGATTATTTAAACCACTATCCGTTATAACATACATAATAAAATGTTATTTTATATAAGTACTAGCTTCTGCCCGCGGCTTCGCCCGCGTGGCCTAGTAACAATTAGCATATTTTTCTTCAGAAACAAATTCCGGTCCTGCACGGCCCGGTACGGTACGGTTCCATCCGGTCCGGTCGGTCCGGTCAGTCCGGGCCGGTCCGGTCGGTCCGGTCAGTCCGGGCCGGTCCGGTCGATCCGGTCAGTCCGGGCCGGTCCGGTCGGTCCGGTCCTGATATGGAACCTGCATGCCAATTAGCATATTTTTCTACAGAAAAAAAAAACCGGTCCGGTCCGGCACGGCCCGGTACGGTGCGGTTCCTTCCGGACCGATCAGGTCTGATCCGTTCCGGTCCGGTCCGGTAATTATATAGCATGACAAATTTGGCATCTCTAGACCCAGCGGTTTGGGCTGTGCGTCCTCTCGCAACTACGTTTGCGCATATCTCGTTTTCCCGTGGGATTTTGAAAAGTCCTTTCTTAGTACATCCCTAGACGTCGTAAGGAACCCACATCCCAAATTTGATATAGCCTCGCAACCTCGTTTGCGTATATCTCGGTTTCCCGTGGGAATTTCGAAAAATCCTTTCTTTGTACACCCCTAGACGTCGCCGTCGTAAGGAACCTACAGTCCAAATTTGGAATCTCTAGACCCACCGGTTTGGGCTGTGCGTTGATATATGTATAGTTAAGTCAGTCAGGACTTTGAATTTTATATTTATATATATATATATATATATATAGTCCGGTCCGATCAGGTCCAGTCGGTCCGCTCCGGTCCGGTCGGTCCGGTCCTGATAAGGTACCTACATACCAATCAACATTTATTTCTTCAGAAAAAAAAACCGGTCCGATCCGGTTCGGTCCGGTCCGGCACGGACTCGGCACGGTGCGGTTCCTTCCGGACCGATCAGGTCTGATCCGTTCCGGTCCGGGCCGGTCCGGTCGATCCGGACCTTATAATGACCCTACATGCCAAATTTGGCATCTCTAGACCCAACGGTTTGGCCTGTGCGTCCTCTCGCAACTTCGTTTGCGTATATTTCGCTTTCCCGTAAGAATTTTGAAAAATCCTTTCTTAGTACATCTCTAGACATCGTAAGGAACCTACATGCCAAATTTGGAATCTCTAGACCCAGCGGTTTGGGCTGTACGTTGATATACCCTCGCAACTTCGTTTGCGTATATCTCGGATTCCCGTGGGAATTTTGAAAAGAAACATACACTAAATGTTAAGTTGAACAAATCACCAAATATTAGTGAAAACCGCATCCAAATCGGTTCAGCCGTTTCTGAGATTAGCGTGTGCAAACATACATACAAACATATAAACATACAAACAGACGGACAAAAAAAAACGGTCCGGTCCGGTTCGGTCCGGTCCGGCACGGACTCGGTATGGTGCGGTTCCTTTCGGACCGACCGATCAGGTCTCATCCGTTCCGGTCCGGTCCGGTCCGTTCCGGTCCGGTCCGTTCCGGTCCGGACCATATAAGGACCCTACATGCCAAATTTGGCATCTCTAGACCCAACGGTTTGGTCTGTGCGTCCTCTTGGAACTTCGTTTGCGTATATCTCGCTTTCCCGTGGGAATTTTGAAAAATCCTTTCTTTTTATATCCCTAGACGTCGTAAGTAACCTACATGCCAAATTTGGAATCTCTAGACCCAGCGGTTTGGGCTGTGCGTTGATATACCCTCGCAACTTCGTTTGCGTATATCTCGGATTCCCGTGGGAATTTTGAAAAGAAACATACACTAAATGTTAAGTTGAGAAAATCGCCACATATTAGTGAAAACCGCATCCAAATCGGTTCAGCCGTTTCTGAGATTAGCGTGTACAAACATACATACAAACATCCAAACATACATACATACAAACATACAAACAGACGGACAAAATTTTACAAAATTCTTGTTCTATTGCTTATTCTTCATCGCCCTAAACAATTTTTTTGGAAATATATTCAATGTACAGACAAACTTTTTTTACACTTTTATTATATTATAGATAGATACTATCTGTATATCTTTTTCATAACATTTCAGACATCCATGATCTTCGGCCACAGAAAGTTCACTTGCGCAAATAAAGACATTTTTATGTCCTGTATCGAATACTGGCCAGTATGGCCCCCAACAGACACTCATTTTTATACAATCGATATGGATTATTATCAATTTGAGAGCAACTGGTCACAAATAGCGTCTACATCTTCATAGGAAGAGGTGGATTCCGATGATTGTATAACAATTATACCGATATCAGTGGTCGACATACGGCAGAGTAGAAATATTTTATAGAGTTTATTAACTCTAAAAACTCTTTGAAGTTTTAGGGTTTACTAGCTAAAAATCTTTGAAGATTATGGTTTTAGACTAGGTACGTCTAAAACCTCTAGAAGTATGTTATTACTCAAAATATATACAAATACTCTAAGCACTCGGTTGTGTAGACTTAAATTAAATCCTTTCTAATTTTGGACTTTAATTTACATTGACGCCCTGTCATATGGAATCAATTACCTATTCACAGGTGTACAAAGTTGGCTTTAGTAAATACGCAACACCCTTAAACATGGAGCAACTTGTCACGACTGTACTCGCCGTGACGAGGGTCATGCGCTCTGGACGGGGATTATAACTCAGCCAAGTAAGGGATATCTGTGAAACTTTGTCCCCTATTATTGATGTAGGTACAATATTTATTAGTCGTGTAATTCCGAAAAGAAGTGCAGAGAAGTTTTTGCGGAACGTGAGTAATGCTTTTGCAAAATAACATTGACGTTAGTATAATCTTGACTAGGTAGTGGACGACTGCAGTTTTATCTGTGTTTTTGCGTTATCACAGATCCTGGACTATCTGGGGGCACGGCAGTGCCCTCGCCAAGTCGAGCAAAAAAGCAGTACGGCCGTATCATCTTTTCTCGAAGCAATTCAGGCCATTTTCGACCCCCTATAACTTCGTTGTGGATAAAACTAGAAGCCTGAATTTTCGGGTGTTAAGCAGGCATTGTATAAACACGGTATATTTAAAATTTCATTCATTTCATTCAAGTTTAAGAATTATAACGAGTCAAAGTTCCTTAATTTTGTCACTGACTGACCGACCATCAAAATTCAAAGGCACTTCTAGCAGACATAGGTAAGGTATTTCTAGCAACATACTTATTTAAAACGTTAAAGATTTTTAATATTGATTTTGGTCATTCTAAGATGTTGTTAGGAACCGACTTGGCTTGACAACTGACTTATGAGACTTGTTTTTTTTTTGACAAGTATTGTTTTTATGGGTTTAATTTTCTGGATAACACTACCATATATTATCCTATGTCAATTCAGCTGCTCAAACATGAAAAGATAGCAGAGTTATTTTCCCCTTTTATATTCATAATTTAAACAGAAATAATAAATAGAATTATGTTTCTGTTATGCTAATAATTATGTCTCTGTAAATATTTATTTATTTATATCAAGAATATATTAAATATCAAATTTTGAACAGTGTAGTATCATAGTAGATGGATCTAATGTATTTTCCACCTACACCTTTTTAAAGGGACAACCAAGACTTTTTTCCGCCGCAGGTGTTCATCTGCATGATTGGTTACTATCAGACGACCCACTACTTCGGTTGTCTCCTTCAGGCATTGTTTATTAAAATATTCTATCTTATTATTTATTTGTAAATTAGATTTCTTGTTCGATCTGATTATTACCGGTATTGTACTGATACCATTTGTATTCAAAATGTTGATATTATCAATATTCATTATGGCAACCTGTCACTGCGTAAACACCCACAGTTTGATAACCAAATACCTATTTGAGTGTAATATCAATAATCTTCAAGCATCGCAAACATTCTATTTGAGGACCAACTTCCTACCATCGTATCCTGAACCGCCCCCCCTTTCCCGACGCATATTTGACGGGTGGCGTTTCGAGATTTTTAAGAAATATCGGAGGTCTTTTACTGTGGTCGAGATGTTCTCTAACCCTCAAATGGGTTAATCGTCCGGAGATGTCGGCATCTGCACCTGACGGACCGAATTACAGTATTATGGCGGTAATACGTACTGCAAAAAGGAGACGTACTTACTTTCGTCAGACGTGCAGAATTTATTCTTGAGTTGGTATGAATTTTTAGAAATCAATTTTATTTTCTTTTGGTCGAGATTCATAACGCTTTGATAAACAGATTGTATATATTTTTATATTTTTATATAGGAGCCGTACAATCAAAATTGATCAAAATCGCATATTTGGGAAGATTTAACCTGATGAAACAATATCTTCAGGTTTATTCTTTCTAATATTATGAACGCGATATTTATCAGTCCGGGAAACGGTATTTCGTGGGTATAACCGTAGTTAACATACAATATTTTATATAGATTGTATCATAGAATTTAGGTAATCAAAACCATATAGCAGCTGGGAAACCCAACGAAGTAAATTGCGTAATATATTACGCAGTCGAGTAACGCGGGCTGTATTTCAAATCTTAATTGAAATTTTCGATACAAAGCCACTGAAAGTTATGAAAATAAACAATAAGTAAACAAGTGCCAGTAATTGGCTCATTATAGAACATTTCGAAATGTTATTAATTATGCTTTATTATATATGAATACTGCCTTAACAGACATTAAGAAAAGTCAATGGCCATTATTCTTAGACTAAAACATTTTAGAAGTTTACGTTAAATTTAAATTATTTATTAGCCCACAAGCTAGATTGTAATATTTAAGTGTGCAAATCACGCTTCTATAAAAATTAAATTATTTGAATTGCTTAGAAATTAAAAAACATTTTATTTTATTGATATAAAGTACTTATAAGAGATTCAAAACGCGTATTTTTTTGTAGCGTGCTTCGATATCCGTTCCGCTCCTATGGGAATTTTGTAAGACCGCTTAATGTCCGTTAAAAAAAATGTCTTTAATCAAAATATTTGGTAATTTTTGCAGCCAAAATCCAGCTGTAGGTTCAGTCGTTTCGAAAATTAACCTGAACAAATAGATAACATTTTTCAAAATGGAGGTGACAACACTATCCACTGTCCAGTGGGACACAGACATTGAGACTTCGATCACATAAGTTGATCGAAGCATTGAGATAGCCATTCAATCATTTTTGCTACAATCAAAGGGACGAACGCTCGTGGGACGAAATTATTAGACTTTTTATCAAGTCACTTTCATATATGTAATGGTGTCCCTGTACCTGTACCTATTGTAACATAAAGTGTAAAGAGTAACAGGCTGTATAAAATAATCTCCGTCATATTACTTATTTACACGGGTATAGGGATTTAGGGCTGTCAAATATTTTCCATGTGCGCATCGGAAGGGCTCTCTGGCTCTATTCCCATCAAATATTTACATTACGTACAACACGGGTCTGACATTTTTCTCCCATTCAAATTGTCAATAATGAATGCCGTGTGCCGACAGCCGTCCTGCCTCCGACGCCGGCGGCGGCGGCAGTCATACCTCACATATTAAAATTATAGTTTGGATACTTTCAATTTTAACCGGTTGTTAGAATATTCAATATAAAAAAAAAATGTGTTGCAAGGTGCATTAAAACTCATACCTAGACGTAAGTTTTTTTTCCGAATAATTAGCTTGAATTTAGATTACAAAAATAAAAATCAATAAAAAAAAATGTTACAACTTAAAAACAACATATGTCCTAATTATTAAAGATCTAATTGAAATAATAATAATATTCTAGTAATGAGCACCTACATATCCATATAATAAATATGCATTGGATAAATTCATTTTTTTCTAAACTGCAAATACTTTCTTGACCTTTTTAAGTTTATTAACGAAATTTCTAATTTACAGAAATACTCGTTTCACACAGCACTATCTGTCTTACTTTTCTCTCAATTAAAAGAAAACCATCTACAGCTTAATCATTATTTATGACCTGTACAATATCATGAAAATATGATATACGGTAAGCACAGGAGGTCGGCGTCGTAGACTGAAAAATGCAAGTAATAAAAGCTGATGCGCCGGCACGTAGCTTGTTAGGTGTGGTACGTGTGCCTTGATGCACATATCGTCTAACACTGCATACTATATGTAGCGAAATAACATTTTACCTGTGTTTTATTTATGAAACACTAAAAATTTTTATATCTTTGAAAAATAGAGATTCTTGTAAAAAAATCGTTCTTAGAGGACGTCTATTTATCGCAGCTTCAAAGAGTTACGGTGATCACACACTGATGACTGACTTGACTGTGTCACTCAATCTGAATTTCTTTAATCGATCTTTCTTTTTTCGAGCACATAGTTATTAAATATGGTCGTCACTACAATGATTATTTCTGCATTTGCCTAGGTATCGATAAGGCCGCTTTTGATATTATAATTGTCCTTTGAAATGTAATTTTTATTTATGCAATAAAGAAGCCGTGAACTTGTGATGTCCCATTTTGAACAGTAGACTGTCTATCCTTCCACTCTTCTCTGTCCAAAACGTTGCCTAACATTACATACATTTTATGACATTCAAAACATAACTCTACAGAAATGCATATTTTCTTTTCATAGAATAATTTACTTATGACATCGTACTCTCGTGGGATCTTGAAATGGTTCATATTTTACAATTTCACACGTTTCCTACAGTGACAGCTGAATGCGACGTGCATTCTGTTAATCTTTTCGAATACGCCTCTGCCTCCGCTATTCCAATTTTACTTTCAAGATCCGAGTGTGTACATATTGCACTCCTTTTCCAATTCCGAATTATTTTATTCCATTGAACAGTGGTTGGAAATTTTCGTCTTATTTTCGGATGGAATACGAATTGGGAATGTGAATACATTGTTGCAATTTTATTTTTGATTCTTATATATCAATTTATGATAAAGTACTAGCGACCCATCAGTAGCCGTACAGTCGTAGATATAACGTAGCATTCTAATCATAAAATAATATTTGAAATCCGTCCTGTAGTTTTCATGATTGTTCATACAAATATTTCCTCTTTACAATATTAAATTCGTTGTAAGTTCAGACTTCCGAGACAGTTTAGTTGTTTTTCCATCGCGTAAATAAATTGCAGTACTTATTGGCAATCTGTGGTTGTTGTTAGCCCTGGTTTTATAGGAGCCACAGACCATAGAGGAGAGAATGGCTGCTGACAGAAAATTGTGAGCTTAAATAATGTCAATAACACTAAAATATTTATTTGCAACATTTAGAAGTAAAAAAAAATATAACTAAGAGTAGGTATCATTAATAATATTTTTGTGAACTCACTCTCATCAAAAGGACATATAATTTTCAACCAACAATATATTAAAATAATGATTAGTTCAAATCAGAGAAATAATTTCTGTGGTTCAATTTGAATATTGTTCTGTTAAATTGAAGTAGTCTGCTCATAGCACTAAATATCTTCAATGGAGATTTTAGCAAAAGAGACCTTTCTATTGTTTGAGTGAAGGGCGACGACCTGTCACGTATTCATGTTGCGAATTGCACTCTGCAGGGAAACCAACATTTTGTGTAATTACTTTTTAGTTTTCTAAACTTTTAAAACAAATGTACACCAATAGAGAATGTACTTTTATCATCTTTATCATCATCTCAGCCATAAGCAGTCCACTGCTGGATATAGGCCTCGCCCAAAAGTCTCTAGTATGACCGGTTGGCAGCGACCTGCTTCCAGTGGCTTCCTGCGACTTTCCTTAGGAAGTCCGACGACTTTTTTTGGTATTTGTACATTTATTATTTATACTCGCAGATAAATTGTATATACTAGCGGACTCCAGTACTCTTCGTAATCGCCATTCCATTATTACAGTTTCGATGAAAAATTATAAAATAAAAATTTAAATGGATGCATATTTTTGTAAGAAATATACTCGTATAACAAAATAAAACATCAATACTGGAACCATCCTGATGTATTGTATTTGAATACCAACATTTTATTCTACAAGTAGTTTGCAAAGACGAACTTATCTCCTCAAAAGATCTCTTTCAACGGACCTTTCAACTGGGAGACATTTTATTGGTCACGGAACAGATAGGAAAGGTATCTGTGCTCGTGTAATGTATCTACAAAAAGA
The DNA here is from genome assembly GCA_905163395.2 of Endotricha flammealis. NCBI lineage: Eukaryota > Metazoa > Arthropoda > Insecta > Lepidoptera > Pyralidae > Endotricha > Endotricha flammealis. The sequence goes on along the minus strand of LR990870.1, from coordinate 6,388,834 downwards.
AATTCTATATCACTGTACATTTTTGTTATCCTAAGGTAATCTTATATTCAAATCCATTAGGAGTGTAAATTCAATCACTTTCTTAATCCTTAGGTAGAGGCACGTAGAGGTCTAAGGATTTGTATTGGTACCAAAAAACATTTATTGAGGTCTCTTCTACAATAAAAACAGTCACATAAATGTAACATGAAACATGGATCCATCCCCCAGCGTCCTACCAGCAAACTAGGATTAAACCTGCGTCGAGCCATCATACGAGTGTGATGGGTGTTGTGGGAAAGAGTCATCTAAACGTAAGAACATATAATAATAGATTCAAGAAGAAGAAATTTACATTAAACAACTTTCTGGGAGCTGGAAATCTTATATAGCCCAGGAAGTAGTTGTAAGTAGTCTCTCCACTCTTGGTACAAAAAGTTGTAAGAAAATCTAAGTCACATCTTTCGAAATACATTCATGAACTTATGGTTTTCCATCAACAGCAACATTTTAGTGACATTAATCACATCATGAATTGTATCAAATGGATATATACAATTTTCTAGTGTTTGTTATTATTATATTGTACCTACTATGTATATTTATATCTGGAAAAGAATATTATTATTATAAAAAAAGGACGAGGCACTCCAGGAGTGCCGGCAGAAGTGAAAACTTAATTATCAACGTTGTGCATTTTGAATATTTTCTTACGCTTTTTCGATCAGGCTACGTATCTGACGCGAGTTTAACAGTTTTTACCCGTCTAAAAAGAGTGCCAAGCGCTGCTAAAGATTTTTTCACTTAAAAAAAAATACGCGGGTAACACCTGGAGCCTGCAGTAGTTTTACATATAACTCAACTATATTTTTCATATTTTCCTTTGCCTTCACCTAGCTTTTATGCCTACTTATTTTTACGAATGTAATCTCAATCTGAAATATGGTCTTGCTTGGACTTGAACCTTATTTTACGCTCTGGCGATTTTGCAGGAAAACGTAGTTTCCTAGAGAACGTTTTATTTACTGAACAACGTTAGTGATAAATGAAACGAACTAGTTTGTTGGATAATCTGACAATAAAAGAATCTTGAACGAAGTCAAAGTCAATTCCTTTAAGTATATCAAAATAGACACACAGTGTCAATTCATAAATGCCTTATTGTGCGTATGACAAAAATTGACATTACCGATGCATAGTGCTTTTTCCTCGATAACTGACTGAGGGAACAACGCACAGCCTAGTTGATTGAAGAGACCTGAATCTTAGAGGGTCTGTTCTTTTTACGGGTTTGTTTAAATTAAGTTATGCGTTTTGTTTACGGTACGGAATTTTTCAGTAGGTAACAATATTTTTCTACGCCTACACTCATTAGAGAAATAGGTATTACCAGCTTGACAATTATGCTTAACATTGACAAAAACTTGGCAACAAATAAAGAAGTTTGAGCTAAATCGGTTCAGATGTTTACAAAAAGTTCCGATCTAAAGGGAAGTTTGTTAATTTCGTCAACTTCCTGAGTTGTTGTTGTATTTAAGAAAGTTTTCCAGAGTTCTGTAACTTTCTGTCAATCATCTAGTAACCTTGTCAGAATACCAATGGTTGTTATAAATTCAATTTACAAATTGTAATAGATGGGGTGGCGCTTATATTATTTAGTGGAAAAAAATCTTGAAAAGTGTTTTTCTCCGTCAACAATTTCTTTTTGCTCGTTTTTATTATTTTGTTTTGTTTCAGATATTATGAAGGATTTTTAAGAACTTTCTTTATGTTATAACCACAAGTAAACAAATGCCTGGGCCATCTCATGGAAAGTGGTTATCGCCGCCTATGAAATGAACATAAGTAATACCAGAGTTGCTACCAATGTGTACCAATGTGTTGCTCGCTACAAGAAATATAGAGAAATTATAATTCGGGACAAGCCCACCACACATTCCTACCACTGTGTCTCCTGTGTAGCTAGGATTAACAACGGGGACCTCAGATAGACAATAAGCAATGAAGCTTATTGACGTGTCGGGGGAGAAAACTACAGCTGTCTTGGAACTCACAACGAATTTAATTAGAAATAAGATAGTCGGAGTAGGAAGTATTGAAAGGAAATATAGAGAATAGGATAGAAAAGAAGTTATTTAGGCTTCCTGATCTCTCATTACTGCTTCATGCCGATATTCTGTGAGAGGGCGGTACTTCTCCGGACCAGCTGCCTATATCATAAATTCTCTACCACCAAAAAATAAGCTGCATACTTAGACAATTTGCATGAATTTCTGTGCATCACATATAATTTATCATAGATATTTGCGATCAACTAAATATATGGCCTAAAATAATGAGCTTAGTACTATATCACTATACTGCAATAAGAGCGTTTCTGCTCGTTTTGCCTGCCACAATATATTGCCTGCACTGAGAAATGGCTGAAATTCACTGATGTTTGTGCATTTCTAACATTTATTTGGCCACTATTCTGTGAGCGACCAGCGAAGAATAATAATTTATGTAAATGTCACTGTAATTGTTTCTAGCTTTAGACTTTAGGGTGACAGGGTCGTGCGTGAGTGGCTGAAATGATGATAATGAAGCATACACATTTTAAACGCGGTTTGAAACAAAGGCCCACAGAGTACTTACTTATTGCGCGTTGCCGGCACAGTATAAAATCAACTCCTAGCTTCAGAATGTCACAGATGACATACCTATCTGATTGTCGCATCTTTTTAATACTGCGTTTTCTGATGGTCATTTCTAATAGCATTATAAATAAATACATTATTTCTTCCAGATGTTTTAGTTAACATATTTGTTAGATAAATTTTATTAATTTTTTTTTCGAAAGCTTCACATAGCCTAATTAACTCAAAAATCTAAGTGTTTTCCCTTATCAGACCAACCGCGTCCAGACCGCCCAGACCAGGGGGGTCTGGGCGGTCTGGGCGCGGTTGGTACACCGCACTGATAGGGATCAGTGCGGCCAAATTAAATGATACTTACTTATTTAAACGAATATTCTGATAATTTCCCTGTTGTATAGAGACTAATTTCGTTAAGATTTCGATATCAGACATTCCATTACCTATTTTGCTGTAATATAATTTAATAATTGACTCTTCGAATATAAATACATGATTGCAATTTATCATTGCTGTTCATGGTTATTAAAGCAAATACCTAGAATTGCTTTAATTTTATTGCGATATTTTGTTATATTTCTGGATAAATCAGCATGCAACGTATTTGTAAATAGATCTGACCAAAACCACTAAATGTTACACACAGTCTGCTGCCTGCAATAAAACTAAAGCCTATTTTGTCACTTCAAATAGGTAATTCGAGAAAAAAGTGACAGAACAGTTGGATCTATTGTCATGAGTCATGACAGAAAGATTTTGTATGAGCGATTCGATTTTGTTTTGTATCGAGAATAGATTTACAGAATTAGGTAGGTACGGTTTTGTATGTAAAAAAACTGAACGACGTTTAGAGATTTTTCTTTATTTAACATGCTAGCGGTGAAATTACATTCCGTTTTAGTTGATTTTAAAATAGGTTTTATTTTGATATCATGTATGTAGGTTAGTTATTTGTTATTTCTATTTTTCAAAATAACACAGTGCAATGGATACTGAAAAATATGTTACATTTGTACATTTTCGTATTGGAAAAATATAGACAATGGAAATATCCTCTTTCTCCTCCATTTGGAACATTGGTCTAGGTCATGTTATGTTCCTACGGTGAGTATGGTCTCCAGAGCTTCACTTGGGTTTGGAGGGTTGGCAACGCCTGAGTGATACCCCCGGTATTGCAAGCGTCTATTTATAGACTACGGTGATGCTTACCATCAGGCGGACCGTATGCGGACGTTGCCAACTTTGTGGCATAAAAAACTACCTAGCTAAGCATCAAAACCTGTGTCCTAATGCAGAAAAATCCGAAAATTCCAATTTACGATAGCGGAACAGGTCACAAATTAGTCAGCTGAACGCACTAATTAAATTGGAAAACAAATTGATTGGACTATTGTATGCGTAATTCTTTCTATAAAGAAGCCGAGTAGTTTAGAGCGGCAGCACGCCTACTATTAGACATTGAGATCGTAGTTGACGTTTTCAGTTAAATCAAAATAATTACCATCACATCGTCCGTAAAACAATTATTTTTAACCCCATTAACCGCAACCTGCTAATTGATTTTCAAATGCCATCAAAGGGGGACTTCATCGCGTACCGGCAAGTAATGACGGGGGTGTGACTGGCGCCAATATAGCCTCCACATCAGTTATACTCAACCTTTGGGTTACATGTGCCGCACGTGTGCGACCCATCGAGATTCTGTTGAAAAATTATGTCGCTTATTTAGAGATTACGCATTTACCGTCACTTTCTCTTTATTAATTTATTTATAGTTTATTAAATTTAATTTTATATTATTTTAATCAACTAACTAACTATCAACTTCCACCATTTTGATATCAAGGAAATGCATTAAGTTAACAGAATAAACGATAAAGATGCAAGCACTTATAATTTACCATGGATTTATTTACATGTTTATGGCAATGTATTAATTAATATTCGAAGCATAACAATAACGACGCTGTTTTTGTTACTTTTTCAGTATACCTATCAAGAAATTATCACTTACCTTGCTTAAAAATTATTATGACTATCTAGCATGTGTTTCTGGTTTAAGGAATAGAATGTAAGTGTAATGTGAAAGGAAATCATTTTTCCGGCTTACATTGACAGCAAGATCCATATTTGGAGTAAATAAAGAGAATGTTGCGGCTCGTCCAGCTTTCCACCATAACTAAATCGGTTGGGGGCCCTGTAAAAAAAGGTTGAGTGTGTCTGAGCCATGTGTACACACATATGCCGGATATTAATGAGGCAATCGACGCTCGGACCGGCGGAACCCGATCGCATTAGGGCACCAAATCGACCATCCATTATAAGCACAAATATCGTGAGCATGTATTCGTATTAACTTTTATAGGGCTCCGTATATTACACCGTTTAGAACCACCATTTCGCTACGGTTTATTAACATGGGAGATGGGCTTAATTCATTTTTATAAAATTACACCAGTGGGATACGATTTCAACTTGGTGTTTGAAAAATACTGGAAGTAAGTATTACTGTAGTCACGTGCAATATATGTGTACAATACACGTCTATCTACATCGAATCACATTTCATTGTCACGGACTGTTTTATAAATCAGTATGAGAAATACTATTATTTAAGACTTGTACAGTCAGCGGCATACATATATTTTCATATTTATACCGCTGACTGTACAATTATTATATATATATATGTATATTTAGTGCCTTGTTGCTTGCACTGGCGGTTTTGCGCACGAAATCCCGCTGTCTCCGTTCCCGGAATGATATCCGGGATTAGTTCAGGTTTTAAACTACCTATGTACGAGATTTCCAGCAAATCTATTATGCCGTTTTGCACGAAAGAGTAACAAACATTACTTACCAACTTTCCCGTAGTAAGATACAGTACAGAAATTATTTAAAATGGCTGGATATAAGTGAGATTTACGTTATGCCATTAAAATTCATAGAATATGCGCATAATAACGATATTTCAGTTCTTAGTTTATTACTGACATTTTTAGGATACGAGTTAGATATTGTGGATGCCATAAAGGTTTACAGGATGTAGAAGTTGTTTCAAACTATACGTATAAGCCAGGGTAGGGTTTGATTTTTATAGGGTCGGCAACGCGTGAGTGATGCCCCCGGTGTTGCAAGCGTCCATAGGCTACAGTGATCGCTTACCATCAGGCGGGCCGTAAGCTTGTTTGCCACCTTAGTGGTATAAAAAGCGTGATATTAAGTCGATAAATTTATATGTCATATCGCTAGCAAACAATCAAGCGGGCCACCTGATGCTAAATGTAAGAGTGGAAGTAGTCTCCTCTGAGGCGTCAATTTGATTATTTATTATCAAGTTGCAATGGGGTAAGAGAAATTAGACGGTGTGACAGAGCATGATGGCATCGCCGTTTGTCACACACTAAGACGAACATGCAAGTTAAGCAGCGTCGATCTTAGCCAGTGTTTGGACGGGTTCTGTTATCTCGAGCTTCTCTGCTTCGGAGGCCATGTTAAGCCGTCGGTTACAGCTGTTGTCGATGGATGGATACAATCTTTCGCCTTTATAATATTAATTAGCTTTTCCACGCGGCTTCGCCCGCGGTTAATTTTATGATAAAGATCTCATATAGCGCGACTTGTGGTGCCATCTGTTGGCCGGAAATTGCAGCGCCTCTATAGTAGAAAAAGTATTTTGTCATTGGAATGAAATACTTTCACGGGATAAAAAGTATCCTGGGTTCTGTACCTCTGACAATATGTACTTATAAGTACAAATTTTCATAATGATCGGCTGCTTAGTCAAGCCGTGAAGGAATAACAAACCAACTCACTTTCTCATTTATAATATTAATATGATAAGAATTCATTGAGGCTAAAGTAAGAATAATATCCCTTTATAGCTCTTGAAGTATACCCAAAAGTATCTTGGCAAACTGACCTGAATAATAATAGTTGTTATAGAGAAAAACTACCAAAATGCGCGTGATAATAGCATAAAAGTGCCGTCTGGAGAACCAATATAACACTTAATAGCCAATCGACACATTGGCATTACTTCCTTATGGTAGCGTATTGGGAAAGTGCTTATCGATGCTTTTTTATCGGAGAAAAAATCTATATAAGAAAATATGTAGGTTTTAGCCCTTTCATAGTTTCCCATTAGTTTTCTTAACAAACTTGATTTTTTTTGTGACTGAGGTGTAACAGCCTGTTTTAGATTCCACATTAAGACACAAGCTATCTCTTATTTTCTTCTTCTGTTTGACAATGACACCCATAGTATAACGTGTCATTGACTTTAAAAAGGGTTTTCAGCTATTCACCGTTAGGGAACTCTAACGAGTATTCTATTACAATCACAAATTGAATCATACTAATAATATTTGTCCCTTTTCGTCGAAAGCAATCAAAATAATTGACATGTTTTTTTGTTTAGATTGTTTAAGTTCGTTCAAGTTTTGAAGAGTGTCATAGCTTTATATCCACAAATAAACATCCCATTAGGGACAACGAACGAATAATTCTTGTTTAAAGATTGTTCTTAAATCTGAGATATCAACTCTGATATGTAAGTGGTTATAGGTGTTTAAATAAAAATAGTTTACTTTTATCTATCACACTTAACAGTATTTCTAGAAGAATTATCTTCTCAATTTCTTTTGAAAGTTTTATTTAGCTGACATTTATTTAATTACACTCCAGACACTAAACTCTTCTTTCGTGTGCGGTATAAGATTTATTCTAACGTTTAGAAGATTCATGGTTAAGAAAGAATTGGTGCACATTTATTTTGCTGTACTTTTTTTTAAACCATTGGGTTGGTAACAAGGTTTAACCAGGTATGTGTAGACAAGGAGTTTCATATTAAAATGCTTTCAAATTTTCACTTCAAACTCCTGGCACATGCTCCTGGTCAAATCTATACATATTGAAGTTTTGAATTGGTTTAACACCGTGTAACAACGTGTTAGTGTTGTGTGTAGGGAGGGATCTTATAATTAGTGATTTTTTTATTGACAATGTAGTGGGTAGTTTAACATCATTCAACCGGCCTCACCCTGTGCACCGCAGTACTCTCCCCGTGACCACAGCAGATGCAACTCTGTCGAAACGTCGGGAAAAAACAAGTAGGTAAGTTTATGTGCGCGTTCAAGCCCCGTTTATATAATATAGTGATTTCTTGTGACCTTTGTTTCAAAGAGGTTTTAAAACCGTGAAGCGCGGACTTAGAGAGGTAGGGCACAGCGGATAATCCGCTCAAATCGGAGCAGCCTGTCTGGAGTAGGACCTCCACCTTACAAAAGAACGAAGCCAAATAGCATTGTCCTAGGCCATGTTGTGTTCATACGTGAGTAAGGTCTCCAGAGCTCCACTTAGGCGGCGTTGGGAGGGTTGGCAACGCGTGACTGATACTCCCGGTATTGCAAGCGTTTCATCAGGCGGGCCGTATGCTTTTTTGCCAACTTTGTGGCATTAAAAAAAACTTTAGTTTGAACATTTTTAATATTATAGTTAGCCAGAATAGGTCATCTTGTCAGAAATAGTTTTGAATGCGTGTTATAACATCAATTTCGTGACTCTAAAAGACCCGTTCCCATACACTGATGCCCGTTTTTCACCATAAAATTTCCAAATTTTTCGGTATGTGTACATTTTCAATTCTCGATTTTTAGAAACCGTATTTTAATATAAATTTTTTTAATGTTAGTTAGGACATAGAGAAAGCTGTTAAGAGACTTTAAAATTCTAGGAATTGTTGGTGTAAACGGGTACTTATTAGTCACGCTTCATCTGACTGTCTCTCTCTATCAAAAGCAACAAAAAACAGGGTAAGCAAAAACTAAACATCACGATATAAAGTCAACTATTCAAGAGCTTACATTAATGATACAAAATGCCTTCTTACCTTTATGTATCTGCTTAAAATTAATGTTTGTTCAGACAGTCTGAACGTTCATGGCTGGCCTAATTTCCAACGCTGTCATTCCGAAGTCTCTTTTAACTATTTCCCTCTGCATTTACACTGTCACTGACAACATCTGGGAATACGCTGCGAATATTTTATGATAATATTTAAACAAGTTGAAACTTGAAACTATTTTGTCTATGATCACTTGAGTACATTCCGTTTTACATTTCAAGAGAGCAATGTTACGATGAATAATTTTATAAAAATTATTAATAAAAAAATTCACATGGTACTGTCAAGAGCAGAGCAGGTCGGACCTTTACATATCGGACTTTGTAACATTCTTAAGTTCTATGTCATAAGAGCCAAAATTGTACTGCAAGTGTAAAGCTGAACGTGCTCCTGACTTTTTATTTTTTTTATTTTTTATTAATTGAAAAGTTCAGTTATGGTGTACTAACACCCTTTTCTGAGACACCGGACTGTTGCGGGAGCGTAGGGCTCTCACCGCCAAAAATTTACAGTGTCTGCCTAGAGGCGCCCCAGAGGGGGCTCGAACTTCGGCCTATGGCGACACTGGGGGAGTGCTCCTGACTGTGCATCACGGTAACAAATAAAACTTTACATAGTTCACATCATACTGCGCCACCTACACGTCCCAAACAAGCTAGTCTGAACTGCTTGTGTTATGGGAACCATCTCTTATGGACATATAAGGCATGACAGTTGGGGCCAGAGTTAAGCTCAAACCGCACTACAATTTTAATCAAATTACTAATCGCTAATATTCACTAATTTGAGCACAATAGACACCAAAGTCTGGTTTAAAATATAAATCAACTAGCTGTACCCGCGGCTTTGCCCGCGTAGATACTCCCTTTCCCGTGGGAATTCTATAAATTGCCGTCTTTATCTTTGTCAACATCATAAAGGGAACCTCTATACAAAATTCCAGCTTTCTATGTTGAGCCTCTGCGATAATACACTTATAGTCCTATAGTCCCTTTCCCGTGGGAATTCTATAAAACCCCATCTTTATTCTTTTGTCATTGTTTTTGTTATTTTTATGTGTATTGTATAATTAAGCTGTAAGACTCCCAAATAAAATAAAATAAAATATTCTTGTCAACATCATATAGGGATAACCTAACCTAAATGAAAATTTTTTCCCGTTTTTGCAACATTTTTCACTGATGCTTGGCAGTCGCAGCGTAATGTTATATAGCTTAAAACCTTCCTCGATAAATGGACTATCTAACACAAATAATTTTTCAATTCGAACCAGTAGTTTCTGAGATTAGCGCGTTCAAACAAATAAATAAACAAACTCTTCAGATTTATGTATTAGTATAGATATAGATTTACCGTAATTATTATGTTTGTTGGTAATATTTTTTGTTCCTTTATGTCGTTTTAACTGCGCCAGAGCTAATATTTTTTTACCATACGTTTTTAATTGTACGCACAGATAGTGGTGACACGGACACCTATATCATAACGGTCAATTTTTACCAGTGTTTTGATCAAATCCTACGCGAATCGCGTCCTTATCGGGACAAAAAGTACCCTATGTGTTAATCGAAGGTATCAGCTACCTTTTTTTTTCTTTTTTTTGTTTAAAGTCAGGAAAATGCATTACTGGATGTCCCGCCACTTGGGGGAAGCGACGGGGGTCTGTCGGGCTCGCCTCTCTAACCAATGAGGGATACCGACTAAAAACCTGACTGTCTGCCACCTTCTCCGCAAGGCATCAGCTACCTACATACCAAATATCATGAAAATTGGTGTAGTCATATGACCGTGAAGAAGTGACAAATGTACACACAAACTTTTGCTTTTATAATATTAGTAGGATATTATAACTCCACAATAAGGTACCTATGACAAACTAGTTCCAACACCATCATTGAATTTCACTGGAAATCTTGTGTCAGGTTTCCTGGAACAGAATATAAATAGTTTATTTTCTGTTACCTTTGCTACTTAATAAGGGAACCGATGGCTTCACCTGTTTATCCCTATTCTAGGTTAATTGACGTTGAGGTCACCTTTGACCTTTTGATACAGCTTTATACATAAATTGCTTTAATTTTCACATCAAATTGAATTCTAGACGGTTAGTGTCAGAGGAAACTACACTGGGCGTCAAAAATAAGTAGTACAGTTTTAAAATTGCAATATCTTCTAAACTACAGAAGCTGGACCTTTGAAATAAAAAATAAATAAAAACTTCATGCATAATATCGTCTTTTAAAGATTGATTTTTATTGCAAAACTCTAACTTCTATAGTTTTAAGAGTAATTGCAATTTTAGAACTGTACTACTTATTTTTGACGTCCAGTGTATATTGCGTTACAACCGTGTGTAATAGTTACCACGCCAGACCGCCACCTAGGAGGTCCCGGGTTCGAATCCCGGTCCGGTCATGATGAAAAACGAACTTTTTCTGATTGGCCTGGGTCTTGATGTTTATCTAAATACCTAATGTGTTTATTTAAATAAAATATATCGTTGTGTTAGTATCCCATAACACAAGTTTCGAACTTAACTTTGGAGCGAGCTCAATCTGTTGTCCGTATTTATAGGTATAATATTTATTTAATTTAATGTTACCCAATATCCTTACATTAAAAATATTTATATAGGTACCTACTGTGCCTTATTAATATGTACTACTGTAATACAGCACATAGGTAAGTAATATGTTACACGCCAGTTATTAGTGTGGACACTTCGAGTTGGCAACTTTAAACAGGTTACGTTAGTTGCACGAGTTGTAACTTCTCTGTGTTCGGTTTTCACTTCCTGATAATATAGTTTCAATATTTATAACATGAATGCTGTTAGTTATGGAGGATGCATTGCAAATTTTAGATAGAGTTAAAATTATCTTGGGATTAACATATGTATAATTATCATAATATGGCCATAAGGAATAATGCACCTTTCAATTAGTTATGGGCTTTAAAATGTAAAAATCCCGGCAAGTAGGTGTCGGGCCACGCACAATGTAGGGTTCCGTATTGGCTATGCATTTCTTGCTTGCAAATGAGTACAATGCCATATTCTATGACATTTGTATGTTTTCGTCAAAGAAATTTTACTTTCATAAGTTCGTCGGCTATTACTCGGTAACTAGTAGTTATAGTTTTCCTTGTAGGTTCACTATATGGACTACTACCATGAATTTTTTCAAGTTTCTAAACACAAGACTTTCGGAGATAGGGGGGGGGGGGGGGGGACCACCGTGCAAAACGAAAATTGGCACGGGTAATGTAAATAATTCGCAAACGGACCTATCTAACGATACCCCACAACATGGGGACGGTGCGAAAAAAAATTTTATTTTCACTTTACCTGTACGGGGAGGCACCCGAAAAAAGATTTTTCAAAATTTTGTTCTACCACTTTGCTAGCATTGTTAATATGAGTATACATACCAAATTACAGCTTTCTAGCATCAAGCGTCTAAGGCGCTACACCGCGGACGGACAGACGGACAGACGGACATGGCGAAACTATATGGGTTCCTTGTAGTTTACGGAACCTTAAAAAGCAATACACTTGGCCGCAATGAAAGCGGGTCGGTAAAAAAACCTCAATAACTGATCCAAAATATTGGAACTAGCTTTATGAAATAAAGACTAAATAAAAGTTTATTTCATTACAAATATAGGCAGAAGTGAAATCTTTTTATTTATTTTTGGTGATTGTATTAAAACCACAAATTCGAAACCATTTGTTTTGTTTTTGTAATGTCGTATTTGTTTCTGAAAAAAAATATGCTTATTGTTAGTAGGCCATGCAGGCGAAGCTGCGGGCTGAAGCTAGTTGAATATAAACTTTATTATCTGGAACTTTTATAACTTTCATTTAAGTATATAGTCTATAATTCAGTATTTATTTCATAAGTATATAGTCTATAATTCAGTATTAGAGCATTATTTAATATGTTAATATGATAAAATACATGATGAAACTATGAGTATCTTGCTTATTACGGAATCCTAAAAACATAGAGCGCAGTGTAAGTCGACCACAAATAGAGGGCGCAGTATAAATTGGCGTTTAACCAGTTATGATATTTTCCTTACTCACGAAATATCAGATATAAATTCTAAGTCAAACTATAAATATCAACATTTCGTTCCCAACAGCCCAATGAAAGCTCCAAATTGCATTTTGACAGCAAAATTCATTGCCTTGTAGTTTCCGTGAGCAATATCCAATGTGCTCGAAATAAGCGATAGAAGGTGAAAACCCCCCAACCTTTTAAAATCATGATACATATTTTAGCTTTGAAATTTTATAAAAGAATGCCTCAGATTTTATATTGAAATACTTGAAGATGAAATGTTTATAATCTGTAACTTCAAAATACTGTAAAAGCAAAATTATTCTTGTTTATGTACCTAAGTTATGTATACATTTATTTTGACTTTTATTTTATTAATACTAAGTATACTTATTTAAGTTTAAGTAAGTTATTTTGAAGAGTAAAGACAGATAAAATTTATCTGTTATTAAATAACAGAGTCGATCAGATACTATTTCGAAATACATTCACAGTTTTACATTAGTAATTTTAATTTAACAACTAACACAAAACACTTGTCATTTTAATGAGCTGAGAGTAGAAATAAATAATCTAATTACAAAGAAACTAATTACAATGACATTTAATATTTATTTACAACCAATACTAATTTGTTCCGCGTGGGGTGCCGGGGCCGGCTCGTTTTTCTGAAAATTGCCTTCCCGGTAGCGCGAGATTAGACCAATCTGTCAACATTCATCTTGCTTAAATAATTTTGTATCCAATAAACTCTCACTAACACGTTTTGTATGGCTACAGGATATATTCCCACGCAGTTTTATCTATAATAATAAAGCTGAAGGGTTTATTTATTCTTCAAATTTGTTTATTCTATAAATTTCTTTCTGCATTTCATAGCCCAAATCTTGAGAAAGCTAGGAAAAATAAAGGACTGTCCAAGCCTTGGGAGTGTAGCTATTTAGTTAATATATTTTGTATTTTATCCCATAATGGCGTACGTTTTATTTTATTAAGGCCAACACAAAACATCAATTTTCCGCCCGATATTAACAGCACTACGAAGCTTTGTATCTCAAATGAACATGTATTTTTAAGGTATGTAATTGGAAGCGCCGTTTATATTGCACCGCATTGTAGTATGATAATATTAAAATATATTTACTTCATATTTCCTCTTTCTCATGTGTCATGGGCGAGATACGATCTTATATCTTCCAGCAGCTTTATATCTCGGTTCCGTGTTCCGTTCGCAGTAGCACGTGCGTCTGAAGTGAGAAATGAAACGCTATTAATTCAACACTCCTCTACCGTTTCTACGAGTGGATTTCCAGCACGTAGCCACAATGGGTACCGTTTTTATATACATCACTTTTTAGGGGTAATTTGATACCGCGACAGGCTCGAAATTAGTAGAGGAATTGAAAATTTTAATTTTAAAATTTAATTTTGTAGTTTTTGCTTTTTATTCGAATACAGACTTTGAGTCTGACAGAATTAAAACGGATAGTCTGGTAGTCACGTAGAAAACCTTGTATGAAAATTGAAAACCGTCTGTTGTGGATAGGAAAAGCGTAGAAATAAAATGCGATATCACTACATATCTATGCAGACTTAGCAACAAAAATATTAAAGCGACTGGAGTGGTAAACATTTGTGAAATGGGCTAACTTGACCGCAGACGAGCTCGACGGCGTCGCTATGTGTCGCGCTCTAAAACGGTCACCCAAATTAAGCGATGTCAACCCTAGCTAGTGTTTGGATGGGTTTCGTTATCTCCAGCTTCTTCGTGCTTCGTTTTCAGTGGATGACAGTCGTACCTGGCTACATTCATACTCATCATCATTTTCCCAAATGATGAGTGAGTGCCATACATTTTTCCGCCATCAAGCATTGTTGCGTAAATGTAGACCTTTTGTGTCTGAATGTTTCACTTCCATACCGTCAATATCGATATCAAGAGCAAATAGCCCTAAAAGTGTCTACATTTGCCCATCGCCTTAAAAGGGCATACCGGCGTTAAGCTAACAAATATATTTGGGTCGTAAGCACCCGCTTAAAACACATTTCATAATCCCTTTTGGGGCGTAAGCGACAAAAAACTGATACGTATCCACCATTATTCCACCTATATATCAGATGTTACGAGTGTTTCGCGCGCCGGGAATCGTTCCAGAGTCGATTTACGTGGAATTCTATAAAAAGTTTGGCTCCTAAGGAACACCTGCGTCCAACTCCGCTGATGGCGTAGGCCCAACATTACCCTTAAGTGATCACTCACTGCAGAGATTCAACTTTGTAAGGAAACGTGAAGATGACAGTGTGTTACTTCAACATGTGTTAAAAATTGAATATGACTTGTAGGTATAAATAATTTTGAGTATGATTATTTATGACTAGCGGTCCGTCTTAGCTACGTCCGATGAATATCGTTAAAATTAAATACAATGTTCAAAATCTATTTTGAATAAATTTCTTTTTAGAATTCGAAGATTCTGTGTTTTCGGGGATTTGCCTCTACATAGGACACGAAAATTTCACAGACAAGTAATTAAAATTAAGCAGATTTTTTATAAAATAGGCTAGTTCGATCAGGGAAGTAATACCCTTTCACAAAATATCGGCGTGAAGTAGCAATGCCCCCTTTTCCCTATTCTTATAAATTCAGTTATGCAGTTTTTTTTTAGATTGTCGAGTGTATAAAGAGAGTCGACGTATTTGTGACGACTTATCATCATAATGACTCATTCTTTTTGCTTACTTTCAGTTCTTTTAATATTAAAAAAATAAAAAGAAACTTGAAAACGAGAGACTACATTGTACGTGTTCAAATCTGAATAAAACTTATATAAATCATTTTGAATAATAAATTCTAAATTTATCAGATGCCATTACATCTTTAAAAGTTAGTATTCGCTTTAATTTCTGTTCCGTTTGGTATCTACGGTCTTAATGACTTTGAAATATAAACTTTGATCATTTACATTATTTACATTTAATCATGGCTTCAATTCCCGGTCTTTGGGTCACGTATACAAGGAAATCTATGTATGATGTTAAATTGAATCATGAATTTTGTGACATAATACAGCTAATTATTTTATTCTTTTGCTCAATACTCAATATATTTATTGCACCAAAGTTACATAATCTTAATGCTAAGGTCTCACAGCTAAGGTTCATTGGACCTTCATTGGACCACAGCATTGGACCCTGTTGGGCACTACAACATGTGTGCACTAGAGGGCGCTCTTTACTTACAATTAATAAATTTTAAATAGTAAGTGGAGGTCAATTATTTATAAAATATGTTAAAAGGCTTTTCTTCCATGAATTATTTAATTGTGTAATATTTTTTATAGTGCAGGTAATCTTTTAATGTTTTGAACATAATATATTTTTTGATTCCATATTAAACACAAATCTACAAAATATCGACGTGAGATAGCGGAGACAGGCCGCTGTGTTTCTTACGATGAGTGAGAGAGGCGGGAGCCTAATACCCCCCCCCCCCTACTCCCTTTTTCACTTTCGATCCCCCGTCCTTCCTTTTTCATTACTTTATGGTTGGGCAACGCATCCAAAAATCTTGTAAAAATGTCCATAGGCAACGGTGACTGCATACCAGGTGACCTTCTAGCTCCAATGTCCTCCTCTGTCATAAAAAAGATAATCTGAAAACTTCAGTACTTACCCAACATAACATCAAACATACCTCAAATAGGATACAAGTTGATCCAACAATGTTCATTTTTCAAGCAAATCTATAAACATTTTTACACGATTGAAACCAACCAAGGTGCCAATCAAGCCTAAAAACTTTTAGGTACTTTTATATTGATATCACATTACAACTTTGCAATACAAGAGAACAGAAAGTAGCATGATGTTTTAAAATAAAAGTAACATTATGACAGTTTTTAAGAATAAATCCAATTATAAGTTGTTTTTTCTCTTTCTAGGAAACTCTGCAAGATGAAGTTCTGCACGTATTTGCTCCTCAGCTTCTTGGGTAAGTTCTTGACATTTATTTCATTACACTTTAGATTAGTCTTAACATACTTTATTTCCATTTTGACATATCTATTAAAGACTTTTCTGTGAAATCGCTTTACTGTTTATACGTTTTCTTTCGAAGTTGTCTGCTAAGTTTTTTGTTTAAAGGTGGATTATAATAGTTTTTTTCTCATAATCCACCTCGATGAGGTCGCTGTGTGTTGAGGAGCTGGATGGCGTCGCTGTGTGTCGCACTCTAATATGAACACATTGCAGCCGCGTGGCGGAGTATGCTCTAGTCTCCTTCGATTTAAGGGAGACACGTATCCCTGCAGTGGGATGATTATGGATTGATATTATGATAAAGAATTTTTTTTTATGTCTTATCGGGGGCAAACAAGCAAGCGGGCCACCTCTTGGAAAGTGGTTACCGCCGCCTATAAACAGTAATACCAGAGGCGCTACCAGTGTGTTGCGCAAAAGTCGTGGCCTTACTATTCTCGTAACAAAAACAGTTATATATAATCTCACTAGCATTTCCCCGCGGCTTCGCTCGCGGTTAATTTTATGACATAGATCTCGTTTGTTAACAAAACAACCCATAGCGCTACTTGTGGCGCCATCTGTTGGCCGATAATCCATCCCATACAGTGCCCTCTATAGTAGAAGTAATATATTCCACAAAACAACCCATAGCGCTACCTGTGGCGCCATCTGTTGGCCGATACATCTCATACAGCGAAAAGTGCGTGAGTTTGAGATGAGATTGTGATTTGTGAACTGTTTTTGTTGCGAGAATAGCGGGGGAGAGGGGGGGGGGGGGGGGGGGGTGATCGTAAAAGCCACACCAATGAACAAAGAATTTGTATGTGTAAAATGTATACTGTGAGGAGGTATGTAGTAAGGGGTATGTTGAAAACTATGTGCATGTAATATAAAGGGTTTACAGCAAAAGTTAACACAGACGTCTTATCTCGGGTGAGCTTCCTGGAACCTTACAATTTTATTATCATTTCAACTATGTAGTTTATGCGAGGCAAAATATTTTAGATGGTTTTATTACGGTTATGTTTTGGGGAGTATAGTATATAAAATTATTTATGATTAACAGTTAACTTAACATTATTAAAAATGATTTTTTAGTTTCGTCGTGCAAGAATAACAAACAGTACCAAATTTCAAGCAAATCCATCAAGCTGTTTTTGCGTGAAAAAGAAACAAACATCCACACATCCATCCGATACAAACTTTCGTGTTATAAAAAATTTAAATGGTTTTTCTGTATGTGTCACCGAACAAAATATGTTCCTAAAAATACAGTTTAAATTAAAATTCTGTTGAAACTGTTACTGCAGTTTACTGCTTCCAAAGTTATATGAAATAAAAGTTTTATTTTCTGACCTAAATATGAGAGCCATAATAAGTTAAAAGTATTTTTTATTTATTTTTACCAACTATTTTAATTCACCATCACGTTTATTCTTGTTTTCATGCAAATAAAAACTAAAGTAGTAGGTACTTATCATAGCAGTTGAGATTTAACGTAAACCTGTTTTGTCACTGTCATTTCTTGAAGATAATTAAATGACAGTTAAGGTCATTGTATAAAATGGCAGGGTTTCCCCTGACGACCTTACTGAGCTACTATAGTGTCCTCTCACTGCCAGTTGCAGAGACTCATGCAACCGATCGTACTGACGGCTAAAGGTGTCTTGGCTACGGCGAGAGGTACACGGTTCGGTGTTGATTGAAACAGCAATCCGAAGTGAAGAGAGTTTATCAATAATTTATCTTATTATTTATACACAAAATATATCTATGTGTGCATAATATTTGCAATCTATTTGTATGTGTCTCATGTGTGTAAAGTGCAGCGCAGCAGGTGAGTTGTGCTAGATAAAGAATTGCAGCGTTGCGTTCTTCATGTTCATTTGGTAAATTGGACAGTCATGATTAATTTTAACTTATTATTGAATTAAAATGCCAACAAATTTAATTTTGTTTGGTGAAAATGTAATGATTTAATAATTTTACAGATAAAAAATATGACAGAAAAATATTAAAAACTATATATCCGGCCAGTAAAGACCGGCCGGCCGCGCGGCGTACGTAGGGTTGCCAGATCGCCAAACCTAATAGCCGGACAGAGCAGCCAGTTTGGCCGGACATTTGGGTAAAAAGGCCGGACATTATTGAGGATTTTGTGTCTCAGTACGACGAAAAAATTTTAACGTTCCTTACGACGTCTAGGGGTGTACTAAGAAAGGATTTTTCAAAATTCCTACGGGAAACCGAGATATACGCAAACGAAGTTGCAAGGGTGTATCAACGCACAGCCAAAACCGCTGCGTCTAGAGATTCCAAATTTGGCACGTAGGTTCCTTACGACGTCTAGGGATGTACTAAGAAAGGATTTTTCAAAATTCCCACGGGAAAGCGAGATATACGCATACGAAATTGCGAGGGGACGCACAGCCCAAACCGCTGGGTCAAGAGATGCCAAATTTGACATGTAGGGTCCTTATAAGGTCCAGACCGACCGGACCGGACCGGACCGAAGGGCCGGACCGGACCGGAACGTATCAGACCTGATCGGTCTGGAAGGAACCGCACCGTGCCGGGCCGTGCCGGACCGGATCGAACCGGACCGGACCGTTTTTTTTTCATCTATATATAAAACTGACTGACTTAACTATATATCAACGCACAGCCCAAACCGGTGGGTCTAGAGACTCCAAATTTGGACTGGAGGTTCCTTACGACGTCTAGGGGTGTACTAAGAAAGGATTTTTCAAAATTCCTACGGGAAACCGAGATATACGCAAACGAAGTTGCGAGGGTATATCAACGCACAGCCAAACCGCTGGGTCTAGAGATTCCAAATTTGGCACGTAGGTTCCTTACGACGTCTAGGATGTACTAAGAAGGATTTTTCAAAATTCCCACGGGAAAGCGAGATATACGCATACGAAATTGCGAGGGGACGCACAGCCCAAACCGCTGGGTCAAGAGATGCCAAATTTGACATGTAGGGTCCTTATAAGGTCCGGACCGGACCGGACCGGACCGGACCGGAACGGACCGGAACGGATCAGACCTGATCGGTCTGGAAGGAACCGCACCGTACCGGGCCGTGCCGGACCGGATCGACCGGACCTGACTGACTGATTGACTGACTTAACTATATATCAACGCACAGCCCAAACCAATGGGTCTAGAGATTCCAAATTTGGACTGTAGGTTCCTTACGACGTCTATGGGTGTACTAAGAAAAGATTTTTTAAAATTCCCACGGGAAACCGAGATATAAAAGCAAACGAAGTTGCGAGGGTATATCAAATTTGGCATGTAGGTTCCTTACGACGTCTAGGGATGTACTAAGAAAGGATTTTTCAAAATTCCCACGGGAAAGCGAGATATACGCAAACCGCTGGGTCTAGAGATTCCAAATTTGGCATGCAGGGTCCTTATAAGGTCCGGACCGACCGGACCGGACCGGAACGGATCAGATCTGATCGGTCCGGAAGGAACCGCAACGTACCGGACCGTGCCGGATTTTTTTTCTGAAGAAATATAATTATGCTAATTGGTATGTAGGTTCCTTATCAGGACCGGACCGATCGGACCGGACCGGACCGACTGGACCTGATCGGACCGGACTATATATAAAATTCCTGACTGACTTAACTATACATCAACGCACAGCCCAAGCCGGTGGGTCTAGAGATTCCAAATTTGGACTGTAGGTTCCTTACGACGGCGACGTCTAGGGGTGTACTAAGAAAGGATATTTCAAAATTCCCACGGGAAACTGAGATATACGCAAACGAAGTTGCGAGGGTATATCAAATTTGGCATGTAGGTTCCTTACGACGTCTAGGGATGTACTTAGAAACGATTTTTCAAAATTCCCACGGGAAAGCGAGATATACGCAAACGAAGTTGAGACGCACAGCCTAAACCGCTGGGTCTAGAGATGCCAAATTTGTCATGTATGGTCCTTATAAGGACCGGACCTGACCGGACCGGATGGAACCGTACCGTACTGGGCCGTGTCGGACCGGAATTTGTTTCTGAAGAAAGATATGCTAATTGTTACTAGGCCACGCGGGCGAAGCCGCGGGCGGAAGCTAGTACCTAAATAAAATCGAATTCCAAATCGGTCTAAGTATTTTATTATTATTCAGTCAAATAAAGTCATCAGTCAAAATTCAATTCTAGTTAAACATTTATCAACATTTTTAAATTCTTCTTAAATTCGCTCGGCTCTCGCTGGTTTGCGAAATGTAAAAAGCCTAAGAAAAGTCGGACAAGCCGAACACCGTTTATTTTGGCCGGACACGCAATCAAAAAGCCTAACTATGTCCGGCTTTATCAGGACGCCTGGCAACCCTACGCGCGCCAACAGTTTGCTCTCTTGTCCGCTCGGACGCTCGTCCGCCCATCGTCGTACGAATCGCCACTCTGACAAATAGCCTGACAAAAGCCGGACAGGCCAAACACGTACATATTTGGAAGGACGCGACCGCAAAAAGCCAAACATGTCCGGCTAAAGCCGGACACCTGGCAAGCCTAGGCGTACGGCCTCCGTCATAGGGAATTCTTCCCATCAATGACATTATATTAATATTATAAAATGTGTGTTACATTACAATATAAGTTCCTACAAAAAATGATTGCAACTTGGAGATCTTTAAAACATTTACGAAGTATTTTAGTTTATCTGAGTTTTCTGTTTCAGTGGTTGTGTAACTTGTTGTAAAAATTCACGACCTACGTTACGTCAGCGAAGATTCACATTACAGAGGTATACGATTATGAGTCTTATAACAAAGTCCTTTAGTAAATTAGGTTTTATTATTTTTGTGACATGAAATATTATAGATATGGGTTCGGATTTTTAAAATAAAAATGCTATTATACTAAATACAATAACCACCGAAATATGGTAGTATAGTTTTCTAGTTTTGTATTTTACTACACATATTTTTTATTTAGGTATAGATTATATTGTATTTGAGGAGCTCGATGGCGTCGCTGTGTGTCGCACTCATATGAACACGCAAGTCAATCGACGTCGACCCTAGCCAGTGTTTGGATGGGTTTCGTTATCCCGAGCTGCCCTTCTCCCTTCTTCTTTCTCCGTGCTTCGGAGGGCACGTTAAGCCCTCGGTCCCAGCTGTTATCGGTAGATGACAGTCGTTAAGCCGATTCGGTGGCCTTCGTGCGGCTTGAAAACACCGGCCTCTGCCAATCCGCATTGGAGCAGCGTGGCTGAGTACGCTCTAGTCCCCTTCGATTTAAGGCAGACACGTATCCCTGCAGTGGGATGATTATGTGTTGATATGATGATGTTATAATGATATTGTATTTATACCTATATTGTAACAAAATATTTATGATTAGGTACTTCATTTTCGTTTCTGTTCATAAAAATAGAAGAGAAATAGTGAGTTGCAAAAAACATTTTAAAGTTAATGACACATTAAATTATTCTTGTCACTGTCTAACAAACATTAGCATGTTTTTCGGAATGTCAACTGGGACGACTTATACTCCGCTGTGTCTGTCGATGACAAGGTAAACTTGTTTAATTCCACTATATTGGAACTGTTTGATAAACACGCGCCTCTGAGACCCGTTCGAATTAAACATTTTCCTGCTCCGTGGTTATCTTCAGATATTAAAAGGCTGATGGCTAAACGTGACAAGGCAAAGTCTAAACTTAAAAAATTTCCCACGGATGTTAACTTGCACCAATATAAGCAATTGCGTAATGTCTGCAATAGGATGTGTAGGGATGCTAAACGCCGCTATATCCATTCTTCTATTGATAAAATGCCAACTACACATATCTGGAAATTCTTACGATCACTGGGTGTGGGTAAAACTCCTGATAATATTTGCGATTCTCTTGATTTAAATGCTTTAAATAAACATTTCGCTTCGCCACCAATTACGGTTAATTCTATGAACAAATTGTCCACATTACACTCTCTTTCCCAAAATGTTACACCCACAGATGATTCTTTCTCTTTCGGCAATGTCACGGAGGAGGAAGTTAAGAAGAGCATAATCTCTATCTCTACTAGAGCTGTAGGCAGTGATGGACTGTGCTGTGATATGTTAATACCTATTATTGACCTCGTTGTACCGGTGATCACACACTTGATTAATTTCTCCCTCTCTTACAATGTGTTCCCGACTGCTTGGAAAATGGCACAAATTATCCCTATCCCTAAGACTTCCAATCCTGCGTCCTTTTCTCAATATCGTCCTATCTCTATTCTACCAATTCTATCCAAGGTCCTTGAAAGTTCTGTGCATAAACAACTCTATAAATATGTATCTCTCCACAATCTTCTTAGTCCTTATCAATCTGGCTTTCGTCCTAATCACAGCACTGTCTCGGCGCTTATGAATGTCACTGACGATATACGATATGCTATGGACAATAAAAAGCTCTCACTTATGATTTTACTTGATTTTAGCAATGCATTTAATTCCGTAGACCTTGACATTCTCCTTGGTATTCTTCGCTCTCTTAACTTCTCTCCTTCGGTGATGGCATGGTTCGACTCTTATCTTCGCGGTCGCCGTCAATGCATTAAGCTCAACGAAACGTTCTCAGATTGGATTGACCTCGTTGCAGGCGTACCGCAGGGCGGTGTATTATCTCCTCTCTTGTTCTCCATCTTCATAAATGAGATTTCCAAAGTTCTGACTTCTCCTTACCACCTATATGCGGACGATCTTCAAATCTACAGCCATTTTAGTACTAGTGAAGCTTGGGATACGATTGAGACCATAAACAAACAACTTAGTGCTGTTCAGGAATGGGCCGAGAATTTTGGACTATTAGTTAATCCTACTAAATCTCAGGCCATAGTCATAGGTAGTAACCAGTTACGTAGTAGGCTTAATTTTCACAACCTTCCTAAAATTTTTTACAATGGTCAACATATACCCTTTGTCAACAAAACCAGAAATCTGGGTCTAATAATTGACGGCACATTGTCATGGGCAGCACACGTTAGTGACGTTAGTAAGCGCATGCATTTCACGTTTCATTCCCTCAAGCGACTTCAAAACTTTTTGCCCTTTAAAACTAAAGTTATGCTGGCTCAGTCTCTTTTACTTCCGATCCTCGACTATGCTGACGTTTGCTATTTGGATGCAACTGAGGAGCTACTAAACAAGCTGGAGAGATTACAAAATCTAGCTGTCCGTTTTGTTTTCGGTCTGCGTAAGTATGATCATGTTTCGGAATTTCGTTCACAGTTGAAGTGGCTCCCTATTCGGCTTCGCAGAAATGTGCACATACTATCTCTTCTTTTCAAGATAATTACCAATCCCAATTCCCCCCAATATCTCTGTTCCCGTTTTCAATCTCTTCCACCCCCTACCCGATCTCTACGTTCTTGCCATATCAAAACTTTTGACTATCCCCTGGCCAACACTAAATTCTTTTTTAACTCTTTCACTGTTCGTGCCGCTCAACTCTGGAATAAACTTCCTACACAGATTCGTGAGAGTACTTCGTTTTTCACTTTTAAGAAAAAAATAAAAGAGCACTATCTAAACACATTATCTTCGAGTGTAACTTGATATTGACTTGTTTAAATTTATTTGTTTTATATATTGGTATACATTTATTTATTTTGTTTAAGTATATTTTATTCTATTGAATATTGTACGTTTATTTGAATATTTATTTTATATATATAAATATATATATATATATTTTTTTTTTTTTTTAACGATTAGAAGTATTTTTATTTTATTCACCGTTGGCACATTGTTGTTTACCGCCCTTGTACAACCTGTTTTACACCTGTTCTAGGCTAGCTGGAAGAGATCTCTTATAGAGATAAGCTCACCTTTGTACAATAACTATAACTGTTTTTTTTTCTGTTATTTTGTTTATGTGCAATAAAGAATATATATACATGTTTAATATAAATAACTCGCTAACGGATCTTTGTATCGAAAAATGTTCTTCACACACCCCCAATGTAAGGTAGAGCGTAACTAGTACCACTATGAATTGGTAGATTAGCTGGTTACTACGCTACCAGTGCTACCACTGTAAATCGACGTGAAATATCGAAGTCCAAATTGAAGTGAAAGTAAGGTCTTTGTGGTACAAGTTGATAATTAAATCTATCTCTCTATATATATTATTAATATAATCACGAGAGTATAATATACTGTCTTACATAACGACACGGATGTCTCGGCGTTCAAGCGTAAAATGTTGAAACTGTCGGCAAACACATTGGCATGGAGTCTGACTGAGTTTGAAACCGAACAAACTTGTACGGGTCTGTTCATGCGAATATATATGGCCAATACAGATAATATCGCATCAATGCATTTCAGGTAGTTGCCAGTTTCAGTACGCCGTCACTTCACGTCTGGGGATGGAGCTGACGTCAGTCAAATTGAATGTTGAAATCCTTGTTACACAATGAGAAATTGCTTTGTTGATTTGATTATTGTATTTGAAACCGCAGATTTCATAAAGGACAGGTATTATTACTAATTTGTAACGGTATACCTTTGGAAATACAGAGATTTGTAGAGAATTTAAATAATTTTGGACGGAATAGAGTGAAAATAGAAATTGGGTGTAAAAATAGAAAATAGAGCCGCTAAGCAACTTTGAAAATACATAGATACATATGTAGGGAGTTTTAGTAATTTGAGAAATGGAATAGAGTAAAAATAGAAAATAGAGCCATTTGCCGCTAAGCCACCTTTCAAAATACAAACATTTGCAGAGAATTTTAACAATTTTGGAAATGGAATAAAGTAAAAATAAAAAATAGAACCGTTTGCCGCTAAAACATCTTTAAAAATACATACATTTGCGCAAAATTCCCATAATTTCAGAAATGGAATAGAGTGAAAATAAGCCATCTTTAAAAGTGCGTACATTTGCAGAAAATATTAATAATTTTGGATGGAATAGAATAGAGTGAGACTTGAAAATAGGAATGAAAAAAGAAAATGAGAGTGAAAGTCGTGGCTTGGCCGTTACAAAAAAGCCTGTAAATAGGTCGGAGAAAAGTAAACAATAGGTAAGTATCTCTTGGAGCGGTCTCCAATGACAAGGGCCATTTCTTAAGTAAAAGAAAATTAAATGTACCCAAAATTACGTTTTCACGAGTTTCAAGATTCTCTACAGGGACAATAATATATTAAAAAATAACAATGTAGCAGCTAGGTGCACCTAATTTTTACATAGTATAAAATGAAATCGTTTCCGCTGTGTCTGTTCACTTAAATCTTATAAACTACTCACAGAATTTCAATGATAGAGTGATTTAAGAGGATGTTTAAATGATACAAACATACGACAATTTTTCGAAATTTCCACGGGAAAACGAAAAACGCAGTTGAAGTAGAGCGTGTTTTTCTTGTTTAAAATCACACATTCAATACCTTGCTACCTAATACATACTTTTTGTAGATGAAACGCGGAGAATCCTGACATTTTTACATCCATCTAGGCTACACGAAAGTTCATGGGTACATAAATACTTCCTTATCTTTTAATAAATATCTAGAGTCTTTACTATAGGTAGTAGTCTTGTGTATTATAATACACAAGGACTCAACCTGTTAACTCTGGAGTAACCATAGTAGTATTGCAGCTCAAAGAAGATTACATAAACATTTACAAATTGGTTACAATAAATTTAATGTACCTACGGTAATATTATATGAGATCCCATAATTTGAAACGAACTTTAGCGTCGGAATTTACCGGTCCAACAAACTCCACGGCTTAAATCCTAGTTAGTACATCCGCACAAGAAGTTAAACAGTAATAATATATAATTACTACTCGCATAACTATTATAACATAGCATAATTTACCCTGAAGCGAGTTTCTCAACGTGAACAATGTTATAGGATAAAGTTTTGGCTCCCAAAGGCATAAAATGCAGTACCTAACACAACAAACAAACTTGGCCAGCTTGACAAGTTTCTGGCTTCATACTGTGGTATTTGCGGTATTCTCTTATTGAAAATTAGTTGAGGGGCTTATAAATTGGGAGAGTACGCCCAATTTATAAGCCCCTCAACTAATTTTGACAGCTCGAAAAGATATTACGAAGGGAAATATAATATTATAGATAAATACAAATTCCATAGTGATTGTTTGTACATTCCTTGATGAACCTAGAACACTTTAGAATTTTGAAATTAATATATTCTGCCTATATTTACTAATATAATAAAAAAACCGTTGTGCCACTTCGATAGACATGCATTTTCCTGGCTATAAACAATAAAAATGTAATAATAAATTCAGAAAACAGTAAATAAAACATCCTTTGTGTCATTCTGAATGAGTTGATTTTATTTTCGGAAATTATAATTACATCATTCAACATTCTTACCTTCAAGTTATAATGCTTTCTCAGACTAAGACAGAGGTTCTTACAATAATAATTACTAATAAAGATTTTTCTAGTCATAAAAAATATCCCTTTCGGCCGCCATGGCAACTGATTTTCGCAACCAGTTGTGAAAAAGGAATCTACATCTTGCAGGATATTTGTAGCTTTGAAATATCAACGCTTATTCGTAGTTCTATATTAAGGCTCTCTTGGAAATATAAAATGCTCTGGCGGACCGCAACTTATTGAAATTTTACTTGCAGCCATTCGTCTTTGGAGCGCACGGCAGTCCCGGCGGCTTTCATATGCATATTTATTTGTAAATTCGTATTTTTATTGTAGCACTGGCTTTGTGCTGTACATATCTGTCAATTTGAGTTATAATACGAGATCGGTTTGCTGTTTATACCAAGAGTTTCGGATTCGATCGAAAATAACACAAAAAATAACAAACAAAATGACACCTGTAGATGTACCAGCCAGGTACCTCTAGCAGTCAAGAACTACATTTTAGCAAAATTCGATACCAATACCCATAGTAAGTATTATTCGACCACTTAAAAATGTATAAGCGTGTGTAAATTATTTTTTTTCACACCGAAAGCATGAATTAACAGCGAATATACCTTTATACACCAAAAAATATATTTTTAGGATTTGTTTTAATAATTGGCAATACAAGTTTATAAATTTCTATGGTAATTACTTGAGAGAATGACTCAAGCGAGCGAAGTCGGTACGCATATCCAGTTATACTTTAGGATACAATAATTAATAAGAGCTCCTTCTGATAAACAAAGTAGACGAATAAAACAAAGTTGCAAATTTATTAAAAGGCTCGAGTTTTCCGGGTTAAGATGAGACGCAAAAGTTATGTTAAAGCAAATTTTGCAAACAAGCACCAGTTTCAAACCGTCGCTCGTCATGCTTTTATTCAATTTCTCTACTTTCTATATGTTTTAAGACATGTTTACTTACATTAGAAGATTACAAGGAATGTATTTTTTTTATTACACGTATTTATAAAAATATAGCAAATTATGGCGCAGACTTAGGTAAGATCTCGTTTGACAACAAAACAACCCATAGCGCGACTTGTGGCGCCATCTGTTGGCCGATACAGCGCCCTCTTTCGTAGAAAAAATATTTTCCCATTGGAACGACATACTTTCACGGGATAAATGAAATGAAATGAAATCGTTTATTTCAGAAATTAGACCTTCACAGGCACTTTTTCTTGTCATTTACAATTTGTATATATGTATAAAGAGAATATACTACGTTATATACTACCACCATTTCGGACACAAGCAAAATGGCCACCGGTAAAAGAAATGGCGAAAGAAACCCGGTTACGGCCTTTTTTTGTCATTTACCAATTTTTTTTTTCCTTTCACTCTTTTGTTACAATGTATAAGTACATTTATAAGAATAAATAAAATACAGATCCAGGTACATACAGAAATCAAGCTAAAAACGCGGGATGTCGATCCAAATAGCGCTATGGTCAAATCCTAAATATGTCGAATATGTATGAATGAATATGATAAAACGTAGCCTATGTTGGGCTCTGTACCCCTAACAATATGTATGCAAATTTTCATAATGATCGGCTGCTTAGTCAAGCCGTGAAGGAATAACAAACAAACAGACTCACTTTCTCATTTATAATATTAGTATGAGTATGATTGCACGATTGAGAGTACAATTTGGAGGACTTAATGCCTAAAGGTATTCTATACCAGACATAAATATTATATGATCGTACTGCAAAATTTTTTTAGCAAGAAAAGTTTTCGCATTTTTTAAATCAATTTCGTTCACTATTTACGGTGGCGGGTTGGTAAAGTTTTCAAGTCAACAGATGGTTCTAAAATATTATTTAAAAGACGAAAAACAGCTATAGTACTTAAGGGGCTCCATATAGCCGATGACCTTGAAGATTTGACCTCTAAGTAACGTTACTTCACCCCTTCACCCCGCTTTAATATTACGTAAAATGCCAAAAACTTGACATCTATTGAGCCTTTTGTAGTACTAAGTTTTGTTAAAAACCTTGCCTTTTTCACCACTAGAGGGCTGGCAATGACGCGCGGCGCGGTAATATTAACGACATCTAGTTGAGAAACCAATTATTAAAATATTTGAACACTTTCCATAGACCTCTAGAACTAAACAATATCAGTTGACACTTTTAAAATGATATATGAATTATGATAGTACTAAATATATATTATTAAAAACAAATCTTAACATTGCAAATGAAATTTTGCAGGCGATGTATGTTATGTCGTATTTGGTTGGTTACACAAAATTATTTAACAAATCCCGTTTTTTTGCTCTAGTTGTACCATACTCTCTCAGGAACTATAAGCCCTATCAAAATATGGATTAGACAGAAAAATTGGGTATTTTTCTCTGATTCACATTCAATGAAAAAGGTCATTTTGCTACAACTCGTGTTGTACCGGTTTTCACACATTTTTTTTAAATATTGATCGGCTGGATTTTTCTATCGATACAGTACCAAAATAGTCATTTTCAACAAAAAAAAAACTGTACGTCTGCGTGTTAAACCGTATCACGCAAAAACCACTGAATTTAAAAAATGAATTTTGATGAAATTTTACACGGAGATCTCGAGTCAACATTTAGAGTTGTGCTTTTTATCCCAGAAATGCGTAAAACTAGAAAAACCAAACTCCACGCAGGCGAAGCCGCAGGCACCCACTAGTATGGTATGAAAGGCACTATTAGTCAAATAAATGACGTAATCTATATCATAATTTTATTTGCGACATACAATACATAGTTAAATTTCGCCACATCTCTTATTGTTTACTATGGCTCTGTGGTAAATAATGTCTAGTGTCCAAGTTCAATCCTTAGTTGGTGCTCATGTTTTTTATTTGATTTTTACACTTCTTTTTAGCAATATAATTTTATGTTTTACTTTTTACCTACCTAACAATAAGTTACGTACGAGCAGTAAAAAAATATAATAAAAATGTCCTCAAAATTTTAAATTGGTATCTGATATTGTCTATTTTTATACACATTAGTAAATAATATTTTTCGTTTTATCTCTTTTTTTTCTCGTCTAAAAAGAGATAAAAAGAAAAATATAATTTTAATGTGTATAAAAATACTTCGACAATTTCAGATTCCTATTTAAAAAATTTAATGCATTTTATTACATATTTTTATTATAGTTTTTTACTGCTTGCAATTGTAGGTAGGTAAAAAGTAAAACATAAAATTTTATTGTAAAAAAAAGTTTAAAAATCAAAAAGCATGAACACCAACCTAAGGATCGAACCAGGAGACACGGGACTAAAACTAGTGATTTGTTGAATCTACCACAAATCCATGTAACCAATAAGAGAAATGGCGAAATTTATGTATTGTATTTGGCGCTGTAATGAGCCACAATCATTATCGTGGATAAAATAATATACGTCATAATATATAATTCAACGTATTTGGTTTGACGACCTCCGTGGCGTAATGGTTCCCACGCCAGACCGCCACCCAGGAGGTCCCGGGTTCGATCCCCGGTCGGGTCATGATGAAAAACGAACTTTTTCTGATTGGCCTCGGGTCTTGAATGTTTATCTATATATGTATTTGTTATAAAACATAATATCGTTGAGTTAGTATCCCATAACACAAGTTTCGAACTTACTTTGGGGCTAGTTCAATCTGTATGAATCTGTATGACGAAAATATCCAAATATAAAAAATATCAACTAAAAAAAATACAATAAATGCATGAAAGTTATTTATCTTTTTAAAATAAATATTTATATATTTATATTTATATATAAAAAATATCAACTAAAAAAATACAATAAATGCATGAAAGTTATTTATCTTTTTAAAATAAATATTTATATATTTATATATATATTTATTTTATAAAGATAAATAACTTTCATATTATCAATATATTTATCTTTTTAAAATAAATATTTATATATTTATATATATATTTATTTTATAAAGATAAATAACTTTCATGCATTTATTGTATTTTTTTAGTTGATATTTTTTTTATTTGGATATTTTCGTCATAATAATAAAAAATCGAGAGCATGCATGGTGCAGCGAAAATTTGGCACACGTCCATCCATCCGAAAGCGTGGGAGCGCACTGATTACCTTGTGTCCAGTCACCAGCTATCCAGAAATTACGTAATTGACGGAATTCAAAAACCAAACAACAAATAAGTAGATAATATTATTGCCTATGTATTAATGTAAATTTTACACGAATCGATGCATAAATACCCAAGTTGAATCGCATTCTTTCTTTGATTACTAGGTTCCTTAAATATTTTATTACTCCATAAATATTCAGTAATTTCAAATTTCGAACAGCATAAATGTAGTACAATGACTATAGCACAACATATATTTTTTTGGTGGTTATTCGTTATGGTAGCTAGGAGTAGAGACAACTTGAAAAACAGCAAAATTTTAGCGAAATTTGTTGGTACAGCCTTAATAATAAAAAGTAACAACAGAAGCTAATATCTTAATGATTGTCATCGAACGGCAACCAGTACTCTTTGAAAGACGATTTGGTTTGAGAACATTAAACCTTTATAAAAACTGTCTAGGGTTGATGTTGCTTAACTTGCATTATCGTTCAGTTTGACGAGTTCGTATTTTTGTTTGTTTTGCACATCTGTGGTGTAAAAAGAAAACAAATAAATATCTACAATATGACTACATTATTTACTAGCTTTTTTACCCGCGACTTCGTCCGCGTGAAGTTCCGGACCCATTCCCGTGGGAACGACATTGAATTTCGGGAAAAGCTATAGCCTATGTCACTCCCTGATAATGTAGCTTTCTACTGGTGAAAGAATTTTTGAAATCGGTCCTGTTATTTCGGAGCCTATTCAATTCAAACAAACCAACAAACAAACAAATCTTTCCTCTTTATAATATTAGTATAGATAGTTTATACTGTGGTATAGATGTCAATAAAAATGTATTTTCTTCTATAATATTTTTCAATTTTCGTGTTGGCGAATCTTATTTAACTTTGCATAACAAACTTTTGGACCGTAGTTCTACAGGTGTAAGCTGTATTTGCTTTCGTCTATTTCTAGTTTACCAACTACTAAAATTTGCTTTTGCCCGCCATATTCAGGTGCCCGTTAAAATGTAAAATCAATTGCAGACCTATTTTAAATAAAACTTTTTTAAATTTCCTTTGCAGCGTCTTTGGGGCTCTCAAAATATTTTATACGCAAAAGTATTTTTAATATTCTTCTTTCTTCGCCCTTTTCCCTTATTTGGGGTTAATAAGCGTGTTTTATCACCACACAGCTCTCCATGTAGTCATCGGCTGGAACCATGGCAGTTGTTTCATGTTCACCGCAGTCACTAAATCTCTTCTTAGGCCTCTACTTACATCCATCTGCATTCATTCTCATTACTCTGCACATTACATTACGTGACGCAAATCCTATGTGGCCTTTCATCTTGATCACAAGCACTACACCTTTAAGCTTCTAATATAGTCTTTTCTTATGCATTCTCGTACCAACTGTACAAAATATGAAATTGAAATGTGTTTCAGGTCAATTGCATTGCAGTATAGCAATATATATGGTCTGACACTTTTCGAATGCCAACAAAGTGCGAGACCGAGACATCAGCTTTCTTATTAAATTTGCGTTCCAAGTGACTTATACTTCAATACTTTTCACTGTTATTGTCATTTTGTGGTCGCCAGCGTTAGTTTGGCTACACGGAACAGCGGTGGTACTGGTGACGGGAGTATATTTTGTGGAGCCATAGGGAATTTATTACTACTCAAACCACACGGAGAATAGCTGATCTTTTTAATATAAACAAAATGTGTTGATATATTCGCGTACACATGCTCCTTTACATTTCAGTGAAAACCCACTTCATTTAACTTCTTATGTACAAAGTTTGCGAAGCATATTAATGTGTCAGAAACTGTTCCCTGTTGCATTCAAGCGTTAATGACTCGTATACGTTAGGCGTGTATGCTATGCACATTGCACTTCTTAAGTATTTTGGCGTCAAATCCACGCCTTCTGTGAAGATAAATATTATAATATTTGATAGGTATATAGATATACTTATTTTACAAACGGATCTCTGTTTTGAATAGTGATTTTTGCACACCCCCATATTTAGACTAATTGATATTAATTTGACGATTATTAATTTTATGATATTCTACGATTATTATTATTTTTTAGAAAGATCTCTCTAGTAGGTAAATATTGGTGCTAATTCTGTTGTACATTTAACTAGGCTAAACTAATTTTGACAGGACTAGAAGTGTTGCTATCCTTGTCACTAATTGTAAACCAAGGAAGGACAACAATACCTTTGGTCCTGTCAAAATTAGTTTAGTCTAGTTAAATGTACAACAGAATCAGCACCATTACCGCAATGCACCGCAATCGATATCAAAATTAGTAAGTTTGCAAAAGTTTTCCTTTTAGATCCCGTTAAATAATAGTTTAGGCTAGGCAGAAGCGAAAAAGTTCCAACATAACTTTGTTCGTAGTATAGAACTTCTATATGATATCATAACAAAGTGACGTACATGAGTCCCAACCCAACAGAACTCCGGTAACAAGTAGGGCGCTTGCAATGCAGCATAAATATCTTAAATCCGCTTCAGCGTCGCCGTGGAGGACGCGAAATTGACTTAAAATTTAAGGCACTTAGCGAAAAGTTACGAGTAAGTTTACTCAAGTAACTCACCTAGTATCGAATCCCGGTGGATCCAAGACTTTCCACTTAGGTGTGACATCAAAACTGTTGTTTCTTTAAGTAATTATACAGAGCTGTTATAGCTCTATGCTTTTATTGTGTAGCAGGTGTTGTAAACATTTTAATGATCTAAGTTTAAGGTCGATTGTTTTATAAACATCATTTTACTATTCAAGAGACAAGATATCTTGTGCTTTCCAATCATATAATTCTATATTTTCCGAATAAAGTATAGGAAACTCAGAAAATCTAATGGAAATACATCAAAAGTTTACAGATGGCCCCGAGCATTAACTCTTTGCTCTTTCTTATAACCCGTGTAACTTTTGGAGTGACGTCAGAAAGGTCGATTTACTCACATTCATGGCACGTTTCGATAGTTTTGTTAAGGCGTCTATTCTCCCATGCGGTATGTCATTTTTATACAGAAACCTTTTTGACTAGGTTTACGATCCCTACCATTATTTTATAAACCAGAAAACTACTTTTTTTTAAACTTTTACAAATATAAAGTATTTTATTATTAAAACTAAATAAATATTAATAAGCTCTTTCGAATTGAGCAATTATCCTGATTTTATAGAATTAAGAGCACTTTGTGAAATGTAAATGATTTTGTAGAAAAAAGTATCTTAAAAAAATTATAAAGACATTTTTCGAATTTTTTTATTCTGTAAATTACTGCTATTCCTTAGGGATACAGTAAAGAATAGGCGTGAAAGAAGCCACGGGTGATAAGTAATTTATTGTCTATAAATATTAGGAAAAGAATTATGACCTTGTCCATAAAGCGATAGTAAGACTGTGATATCCTGCTTTTACAGAACCAGTTTTATAATGTAGGAAACAAAAGCAAAATGACCACACATGACAGTGGTCATTTTCTAAAAGTATAAAATGTTTATATCCTGTAATTTTTAGAAACAAAAACAGAAGCATACCTAGTCTAAACAATTTAGTCTAAAAAATAGTCTGGCTATCCGCTGACACGACGATTTAGGTCACTACTTAGATAGGCCACGTCTACTCAAATGTTAACTTTCCCGAACAATGACCATCAGTTAGAGATAATATGCATAATTATTATTTTTGCAATCTGACTTAAAATAATCTCTGTTTTTTTCTTCTTTCTTAATCTTTCTCAAAGTTTTCTATCTTAACATCAAAGTAAATTTTGGAGTGGTAAAGATACGTAGATACGATTTTTCGAAATTCCCGTAGGAATTGAAATAAAGCTTGAGTTTCGCTACTGAAGTAGGTATACAAAAATACATATCCCGTGGTTATGTGCTCACGTAACATGTCGCTAAGCCAAGTCGACGCAAAAGGAATTTATGCTGAATACCGTAAAACGTTACGGGCCACAATAAATAACAGCTCTAAACGACAAGCTTGCCCGCAACGAAGCTTCCCACCCAAACATTATAATACAGAGTGTGAATTTCAATGGCATTATACTGTAACAGACTTAAATATAACTACCTAGATGCTGCAAAAAGTATTTCAACTGTCAAGGTTTTACAAAAAAAATGAAGATAATAATTTCAAAGCTGTCAGTGCTTTCCTCAGCGTTCTTCCGACCGGATAAAAATATACAAGTAAATAAAAGACAAATGTCTTTCACGTCAAAATCACATCTATTTTCTTATAACTTTATTACACATTACTTATAACAGAACTAAGTGAGATATATTTCTTTCGGAAACTTCTACATCTACATATAATTTAGTTTATAACTTTTATTAAAGACTAGCTGACCCGTGCCCACTTCGTTGGGCATAATGTTAAAAGCCTTTTTATTTTTTGTTTTTTTATATAACCTATGACACTCAGCAATAATGTGGCTTTCTATTGGTGAAAGAATTTTTAAAATCGGTTCAGTAGATCCCGAGATTACCCCTTACAATTTAACAAATACACAAACTTTACCTCTTTATAATATTAGTATAGAAGTATAGATTAACGCGATAACGGGAAAATTATGATTCCAATTAATGTTAAGGCCTTCTTCAAAAAATAATAAAAGCAACTAATGGAAATACTCTCTTGGTTTACAAACCTACTAATGAAAATACTTGCAGTGTCTATTTTAATTCAAGCCTCTGTACATTAGACTCTAAATAAGGTCCTTGCATGTAAAAGTAATTAACAAAATTATGTACGAAAACGAAAAACCTGGACGTGACGAGAATAAAAGGGAGGGTCGAAATAAATTAACTCGCCGACCTTCTTTTATTATTTTAATTACTTTTATATGTACTTCGTTACGTGCGGTAAGTGCTAAGTAAAGATTTGGAGCTGTCAAAGTAGGTGTTTTCAAGGGACTTTCGTAGGACACGTCGCGATTTACATTTTGCATTAATGCTACCTGTGTCGATTCCCAGGAATTCATTCTAAATATTTTAATTCTAATTTTGGTCACATCAGTCAAAAAACAAAAATAACAATTAAATATAAAAAAGTTAATTAACAATCATGTGTAGGTAATAAATTAATTTGCCTTTACAAAGAAAATTTTTTTTTTTTATATTTTTACTACTGTTTAGTTAAGTTTAAGTAATTTAAAAAAATCTATTATAGACCCAGAAAAATAGAGATCTCTGCGAAAGTTATAACGTAACCGAAGTGAGCAAAAATTGATGAAGAACAACAAACTCTGTCTATCTATCTATGTCTATTTATAATAAATAATCGTTAGTTATTGAGTACTGGAGTAGAATTTAATTTAAGGAGAATTTGCAACGACAGTAAGTCGTAAGACATCTCATTTCCTGCTCGTCTCGATTGTTTCCGCGCTCGTCTATCACCATTTACAAAATATATAACACCTTCAAGCATCAAGATGTACGTATGAATGTTCCGCCTAGATTTAAAAAAAACTAATTCATGTAAAAAAAATGTCCTCTAAAGAAAATAATAAAGAAATTCCACAAAATTCACACAGGGTCAGGTATCGCGTGTGATTTATTTTGCCAAACAGCTTATAGAAGACATATAACCAGCTAATAGAAGAATTTAAGTTGGGTGGCACAAAAAATTAACCTATTTTTTTTCAAATCGATATAACGGTTTAATTGTGACGGAACTGAGGCTTTTGCGGTTTTATGTAGAATAAATTGTGTACAATACATCTAGAAATTCCTCGTATATTATGAGTATTTATGAGTCCAGGTCCATCCCGGAAATAATTATGTTTGTTACAATTTCCTACATACAATTTGACAAAAATATCATACGATACTAGAAAATTTTAAAGGAAATATTCTATTTTCTAACCGGTTCCTACATTGGGTACACAAGATCAGGAACCAATTTCCGGATGAGCATCGTACATGCTTCTATTTACTCTATTTTAGTTCCATTGCTAGAGTTTGCCGTAAACACAATATGGAAACTGTATTGGATATTCAAAGAGAAATTCCATTTAAAGTACATGCCACTTTATGTGACGGTCTCCTAACAATCTTGTTTAAACTATTGGATAAATATATTACACTAGTGAAGCCCGCCCAACTTCGTTTGCGAGTATTTATTTATGCACAACAGCGCCATCTATATCAGACTTTTGACCAAATCCTACGGAAATCACGTACTTTTTGACGACCTCCGTGGCGTAATGGTTACCACGCCAGACCGCCACCCAGGAGGTCCCGGGTTCGATCCCCGGTCGGGTCATGATGAAAAACTAACTTTTTCTGATTGGCCTCGGATCTTGGATGTTTATCTATATATGTATTTGTTATAAAATATAATATCGTTGAGTTAGTATCCCATAACACAAGTCTCGAACTTACTTTGGGGCTAGCTCAATCTGTATGAATTGTCCCTATTTTTTTTTTTTTTTTTTTTTGGAATAAAAAGTGCCATATGTATGTATCCAAGGTATTAGCTACCTACATACCAAATATCATAAATATTGGCCCAGTCATTTGAGCGTGAAGAGGTAACAAACGTACACATAATTTTCGCCTTTAAAATATTAGTAGGAAGTAGGATTATCACTCTTGTCTGTTGTTATTTTCTTTAGATGACAGCCCGGTGATGCGTTGGTAGTGACCTTTAGGTTTGGCACCAGAAAGCACGGGTTCGATTCCAGCTCGAGGCAAACATTTATGTGATGGCATTTGTGTTCTCGAATTTAGGTGTAGAATATTCTATATATATATTTACAATAATATATCCATTGTCTGCTACCCATAACACAAGCAGATTAGTCTAGCTTACTTTGGGACCAGCCCTCCTACCATGAAACGAAATTCCGAAAATACGTTCAGTTTTGAACCTTATTCTGACTAGTAATGGCTTTTTTGACAGGACTACGTGATTCGTTGCCTCGGATGGATACTTTCATGGTTGCCCCTAGGTGGCGATGTGTGATTGTGACTCGTAACTCACAATAAATAAATGCTACACGAGTGTTAGTTTTTCTGTATAGCCAATTGATGAGGCTGAATGCTCATTACTATAAATTTATTTAACAATTTTTGACGAAGCATGTTTTTTTTTCAAAGATTATGCCATATGCCTGCACAAGCACTTTCTAGTCCTCCAAAAACAACCTCATAAAAGAACAGTCAGAACATTTTTTTAAGTAAACGCAACGCCATTAAAACACAGGCTGTCGTGGCGCAAAAAGTTTGTCATCATCATTAAGTATCACTTCTTTTGAAGCGAGCATTTTCAGTAACGATTTTCAGATTTGTAAGATGCAAACTTATCGCCAGAAAAGCTGTTTGAAAATCTGCGAAAATCCAGTGAAAATTCTATCTATATAACGGACATGGATATAAATTATGGAGAGCGTTCTTTAAAGATATGATCAGCTATGCTGTGGAAAAAGTTTTTTTAAAATATAGGTATTATATATGTAAATAATTATATAAACTCAGATCATTTATTCAGAAACTAGGCCTTCACAGGCACTTTGTCTAGTCATTTAAATGAATATGAAATAAGCTACTTTATATACAACCATCCATACCACCATTTCGGAAACGGCAGCATATTGGCTACCAATAAAAGAAATTGCGAAAGAAAACCAGTTACTAAAAAATCAAACCGTATTTCCCTGTATGAACATCTTCAAACAACTCGAAAATAAAGTAGTATTTTGAAATACGCATAACTACGTAATCGGAAAAATCCGGACACATTTTACGCGGCGTGAAATACAGTGATTATCATAAATGGTATGTGCTTTCGTCATTCATCGACGTAGGCGCCATTACAGAGGCTGTCGCGTCGCAAAATGGCCCACGTTATCGCAACGAACGCATATTCAGAAACAAACGTAAATAATACTGATACAGAAACGCTGAGAGGCTCTTTCTTGTAGGTAATATTTTATATAAACAATAATATATTCCAGGATTTATTACACATTACATCGTTATCTCGAACCCTGCAAAGCTTGTGTTTTCTTTGGCTAATGTATGACTATTAGATGACTGTAATTGTATAGTACAGTAGTAGTATTTATACAAATCATTATTTATACACTTTACAATTGCTTCAGTTAAAGTGTGTAATAGATAATGATTTGTATAGACATAGGTGTCTAAAGCTGACTGTATATAGTAAGTTAGCTAAGGCAACAAAGTTATTCATCAATTCGGGCAAAGCCAATACTAATAAATTAATAAATACGTTACAATAGAACATGGCTATATTTTTTCTGCGTAACGTAGCTTATGTGCATCGTTATTATAAATTTACGGCCATATTTCAGCGGGTTTATTCCATACAAACACAAGGGAGCTATTTGACGCTCCGTTTCCGAACGTACGTAACAAGTTGCTTCGCAATAACCGTTTGTTACAAAAATTAGTTATATTTAAGGCGTGAATTTATCCGTTTATATTATCTTTGTGGGTTCCGCCCGGCCTGCGATTACAGGGAGAGGACAGGGAATCTCGGAGATTTTTTTTCACGACTAGGTTCCACTATGAGCTATAAAATTTCTCGTATTCGCTTCCAACTATCGTTTTTCATAGCTTTATCAATTCGGATGCTTTTGGGTACGGAAAGTTTTTGTGAGAGGGTCGTAGTTTACCGGTCAAGTTAGCCTATTGCATAAATGCAAAATATAATAAATTTTCTCGGTCATACGGTTACTATTATTAGCGTAATCTGTCCACTGCTGGGCAAAGGCCTCCCTACCCCCTTTCCTTGAGTTTTTATATTAATGGATATGAAGGAGAGGTAAAAATCCACCTTCAATAATGCTCTGTTCCGTTCCAAAATTAATGTGGAAATAATGTGTGTGAATTGGTGAATTAAGAAGAGAAAAATAATTATCATATACCTGTATGTTTGTTTGTATATGTGGATTGAACTGACTGACATCCCTTCCGCATCGAAAGTAGACTCACCGATTGAACTAAGACTTTCTTCTCTCTTATCAATTCCTTTTTCCTAGTTATTGGCGGTGGGACAGCTGTGTTAAGACGTGGGCTCAACCGTTTGTTTTATCCTCAACGGTAGATACAGTTGGGAACGGCTGCTAATTCAATTTTCTCGCTAAAGGCAACTTCTAGCAACTTTTAAAATTAATTGAGCCCGTAACCCGATATGAGTTTTTGAAATAGGCAATGCAGTTAACAACGATAAATTCTCCCTAGGGTTGTGTTAAACAAATGCAGGAAAACAAAATGCATTTTTGCGATTTTTTTTTATTTGTTTCTACATCGCCGATCGTTGAAAAAATGAAAATCATTTCTTCCTTTCTCACAATAATAAGTTAATAATATTGGTCGAGAACTCCCTTTGAGAAAATAATGTTTGTGTTGGGAGTCACCGCTTTTATAGTGCATTTTATAATGAGAAATTATACTTAGATTAAATTAATTACAAAAGGTGACGTTATATAATCCAACGTGCTATGAATGCATTAGTATCTAAGAGTGGTTGGTAAGATTAATTATTGAATTATATTATAAAAATAAATAAAATGAGGAGTTAAAATCACACTAATATTATAAAGGCGTTAGTGAGTTTGTTTGTTCGTCATGCTCAAATGGCTGGGCCGATTTTAATTAAACCATGTGCATATTAGTAAACTTGTGATAGATCATAAGACTGATAGTGTCTTGCCGTCCTCTTAATCGTTATTATTGGTCTATACATCTAAGTTGTACCTTTATTTCATGTAATAATACAAGAGCCGCGTACCAAATATTCTGTTACAGCTACATACAGGCGCAAACGTTACGTGACCAGGAAAACTAATAGAGATTGTCTCTCCCTCACATATTCTATAACTGTAGTTGTTAGCGACCGCAACCGCCAATAGGGACACATTTGGACAAAACTTTTGTAACTTGTCAGTACTATTCGTTTCAAATGAGAATAGGCATGAGTAGAATAAGTGTCAAAATACCTAGTAATACAAAAAAAAGTAAACTTTTACTTTTTAACTTTGAAATTTGTCACTTTTATCCTCATTTGGACTGGATAGTAGGTACTTTTAGGGATCCGCATCCAATGATAAAATAATCCTATTTAGTAAGGTTCTGATGTCCCTCCATCTGCATAAACCTACTTAGTAAACCTTACGCATTAGTACCATACTAGGGGCGCTACCAATCCGTTGCCTGCTACAAGGAAGGGAATAAGGATAAGGGGAAAAAGTTGAATTT
The DNA here is from genome assembly GCA_905163395.2 of Endotricha flammealis. NCBI lineage: Eukaryota > Metazoa > Arthropoda > Insecta > Lepidoptera > Pyralidae > Endotricha > Endotricha flammealis. The sequence goes on along the minus strand of LR990870.1, from coordinate 6,347,456 downwards.
GAGGATGTCTCACTCACCGAATGAAAAGTACATAATGCTCTACGCCGATATTGTGTGAGAGGTAGGATTCCCGTCTAGCTAACCCATGACTTAAACGCTCTTCATAAAATATACATGACTAGCTTTTTTGCCCGCGACTTCGTCCGCGTGAAGTTCCGGATCCGTTCCCTTGGGAACATTGAATTTCGGGAAAAGCCTATGTCACTCCCTGATAATGTGGCTTTCTACTGGTGAAAGAATTTTTGAAATCGGTCCAGTAGTTTCGGAGCCTATTCAATTCAAACAAACAAACAATCAAATCTTTCCTCTTTATAATATTAGTATAGATAGTATAGTTCATATAGAACTTTGTTCCGCCTTAGAGGCAGTACACTACCCTACCCTACCCTTTAAACCTTCCCTGGACTTCCACGAATTAAAATTAGCCAAATCGGTTCAGCCGTTCTCGAGTTTTAGCGAGACTAACGAACAGCAATTCATTTTTTTATATATGTATACATAGATTACAACTTTCAGGATAATATCGCAACAAAATAAGTGAAGCCATGGGTGTACTTATGTATTGAACAAAAATACATAATATAAGACATAATTATACACTATTACAATAGACTATCCAATAATAATTTAATATCGGGACAGAACCTTTACTTACAGGAAAATAAACCTATCGAGTTATATCGTCTTATATATAAGACAAGTTTTATTGTTATATTTTACGAGCCGATTGAGATAAGAGGTTGTTTATTATTGTGGTCTGTATTATACTGCTAAACATTATCTGAGAAAGCAAATTATAATAGACTATAGAACATGCTATTACCCTTGCAGTCCCATTACTTCCCTTTCCATAGAAATTTCGATGTAGTTATGTAATTATGAAACAAGTGCGGCAAGTACGTTTTTAGAATTTTATTCCAAATGGCTTATTACAATCAGGTACTTACGAATCGTCCTTTCTTTTCTTATCACGAGCTACAAGGAAATAAGTTTTAGTGGGCTTTAATGACGTGTATAAAAAATAATATTATCAGTATTAATTTATAGTGAATTTTAAATCTTTACGGTTTTCTTTTTCCTATAGTTTTACTTTTAACTGACAAAAAAATGAATTCAAAATATTCATTGACGACCTTCGTGGCGTAATGGTTACCACGCCAGACCGCCACCCAGGAGGTCCCGGGTTCGATCCCCGGTTGGGTCATGATGAAAAACGAACTTGTGTTTGTGTTATGTTTATCTATATATGTATTTGTTATAAAATATAATATAGTTGAGTTAGTATCCCATAACACAAGTTTCGAACTTACTTTGGGGCTAGCTCAATCTGTGTGAATTGTCCCTAAATATATATTTTTTTTATTTGGCTAAAATACCTTACAATACCTAGAACGTTAGCATATGCTATATATTGTCTGTGCCGACACGTTGTAGGTCTCGCTACGTGCTAGTAAACGTGTAGCATGATTTTGTGAGTACAATCGTACAACCTTCTTTTTTATTTTATACCACTAAGGCAAGCATACGACCCGCCTGACGCCAATACCGGGGGTAACACTCGCGCGTTGCCGACCCTTTAGACAGTGGAGCTCTGGAATGGTGGAAGCCGCACCTGTTTACCACTACAGCATTAAAAAAATCTCTAGGGATTGTTATTTCTCGCACATAAATTGTATTTATTAAATTCGTAAACGTAATGGCGCAGGTTGTCAGACAGATGATGAATGTGCTCATCAGAGGCAAGTAAGGAGTACCGCTTTCCATTTTCCTACTAAAATCGTATCAATCATTTTCACGCATCGCTTCCTATGTAAATACGTGGTTTTATGCGACGACACGCCACAGATCTGGGATGCGTGTCCCAATGGATGTTTGAGTTTATTTGTAAAATTCAAATGGACCATAAGCTTTATGAATTTTTATTTATTAGGTAAATACGTTATACAAAATATTATAATATGGTGGTGAATGTGGTAATAATAATCAGCTTGACTCCTTGTTTAAATTGTGGTATTATCGACTAAATTTTTCTTTTGTATTGATAAATTATTTACATTTTTCATTATCACTTTCCATAATTAATTTTTAATCTAACACCGGTTATTACTAATCAAGAAGTTTTTTTTAATGCCATTGGCAAACAAGCATGCGGCCCGCCTGATAGTAAGCATCACCGTAGCCTATAGACGCTTGCAATACCGGGGGTATCACTCACGCGTTGCCAACCCTCCGATCCCAATCCCAACCCAAGTGGCGCTCTGGATACCTTATTCACCGTAAGAACATAACATAGCCTAGACTAGACCAATGCTATTTGGCTACGATCTTCTGTAAGGTGGAGTGGAGGCCTCCTTCCTTCCCTAGACAGGCTGCTCCGATTTGAGCGGATTATCGGCTATGCCCTACCTCTCTACGAAGTATGATGAAGTTAGAAAATATAATATGACTACCAAATAAATATAAGAAAAAATAAAAGAACCTCGGTGAGTACTACGCCCTATTTGTTTAACAAACAAAGGACGAGTTTCAAGTCCAAACGAACTATTGTTATAAGTTGAAATTATCCAGTGCGTAATCAAGTGAAATTTTTTATAATTTATTGTGAAAGTCAAATTATCAACATTTTATGAGCAATTGAAAATTGCAAACCTCTTTTAGTTATGAGTTCCTATATTTCACGACTGCTACTTCGCTACAAAGATACATTTTTATTTGTCCCCAATAACTATAAACTGAAACTTACTTATCGGTTGTTTTCATAAAAATGAAATGAATTTTCAGTGTAAATAGATAAAAAGACCACGGTAATTTATAAATGTTTTTTTTAGATTTGAATGTTTCATTTTACAACATTGCCTAAATTAGCTATAAGTTTTTCTTTTATATCAAGAAAAGGAAGTAATCTATAAAAATAAGTATTTATTTCTTCCTGTTCCTGCTAAATCAGAGAGGAAGGACAAAGCGGATAATACGCTCAAATCGGAGCAGCCATCTGGGGAAGGACCTCCACTTTACAGAAGATCGTAGCCAAATAGCATTGGTCTCGACCATATTGTGTTCCTACGGTGAGTAAGGTCTCCAGAGCTCCACTTCGGGTCACTTCGGATTCACACAACCCTCCCTTTGACAACGCGTGAGTGATACTCCCGGTATTGCAAACGTCTATAGGCTACGGTGACGGCTTACCATAAGGCCGACCGTATGCTTGTTTGCCACCTGTGTGGTATAAAAAGTAATTTTACACAACAATGGGACATAATTATAGAAATAAAAAAAACTAAATTCTCATGGCATTCAGAATAAATAAATAATTTAATCTAGAGCATTTATTTCGAATGCCATAATCATCATCACACTGACTAAGCGTGATAGATGACTAATTAAGTACTGTTCCGTCCATTCCTGTTTGTTTATAATTTTTCTTAAACTTATTTTATACTAGTAAGCAATTTTAAAAGAGCAAGTGTTTAGTTTTTTTGCCCCTTCCTCTAATGCAGTCAGAATTCTGGAGCAGAAGATAAAACGATTCGAAATAGATTGTAAAATTCTTGATAAAAATGTTACCTACCTACCTTTATTATACTCAAATTTTGTAAGTTTAGACTTTGAGGACGTCACTTCTTCAAAGTTTGGCATGTGGTTTATACAAATTTCTGTAAATTATAAATTGTAACAGAATAAATACTTTTTTTAACCTTAAGGTAGCATGCCAAGCACGAAGGGCTGTAATTAGGTTTGGTGGTCCCGTTGGCAAGACTCCGACTCGAAGATTCGGGTCGACGTCGTTACCTCGAAAATATCCAGCGATTCCGTGACCATGCTTAAGCAGACGCCAACAATTCTGCGTCTCAGAGTCTCAGTAATTTGCGCAAGTAAGCACGGTGTGGTGTGCGAGTAGGGTTCCATCGGCATACTGATATCCCTGATATAAATCTCTTAGTTAAACAACGTCTCGAGTTATAAATCAATCATTTATTAATTTACATAGATTGAATTCTACTAATATTATAAATTCGAAACTTTGGGTGTTTATTGGCAGAGACACAGAACCAGAAAGTTTAAAATTATTATTATTGTATGACACAAAAAAAGCTATGTGAAGTGAATCTTCAGAGTTTCGAAGGTAAAAAAAATGTTCTTTAATTCTATTTTATAACTTCGAGCAAGTAATGGATGCTATGTAATACGCATGAACGAAGACTGTAATTTAAAAATACACCACCAATAACAAAGTTTTTGATTCAATTGTTAAAAATATAGGTATACAAAGAAAAATTGTGTATTATGTATTTGTAAAATTACTATCGCTTAAACTAATTAATGTTTTGACACAATTTCCTGTAAGTAAATTACGTATGAATTCCATTTTGTATTTTTTTAAATCAAAATGTTTATTTTTCAATATAAAAAATATAACTCGCCATGAGGTTTTGAACACTGAACGCGTCGTAGATCAAATACCTAATACCATAACCATAACGCCAAATCCGCTAAGTCTCTAACTATTTTAGCGGAGCACGATGGGGATAAAGAAGTAATTATTCACGATGTAAGCGGACTAGTCCCCTTGGCTCAAGTTCGACAACTCAATTTCAGCTAGCTTTGCGTTGTGTTCACGCCCACCCGCTAGTATCGATGTACAAAGACCTTCGATATTGCTTTTGCTGTAAAAGTATTAAAATCCAATATAAAATTAAAATAAATTTATTTCTTCTAAACTCTTGTCCGGCTCTTTCTGGTCTCTTTATTGTGCGCGATATCGAATAAAATAATATATTTAATTTCATATTAAATGCATAAGATGAAATAACAATAGAAAGAGTTTAACCTAAAATAAAACTGAATTTAAAACTTACATAGTTTTTTATCATATTTTATTTGGTTAACATTTTTTAATGCTATGTTTTATTTTATTGTACAGTCAAGAGCAGGTCGACCTTTACTATTGGACATTGTTTCATTCTTAAGTTCTATGTCATAAGAGCCAAAGTTGTACTGCAAGTGTAAAGCTCGACGTGCACCTGACTGTACTAAATACATAGTATTTGGCATACCTGTGACTTCGCTTGCTCATTCACGAATGAAGTTTAATTGTGTAATTATTTTTAAAAATACCTACAAATTTTAATTAGAATATTTGTATTTGAAAATAATCAAGTAAAAAAAATAAAAATATAATTCGAACAAGTCTTCTTATGAGTTCATAAAAATTCTCAAATCGACTTTTAAATTTTATTTCGCCTCCATCGCCGTAGCAGGCCCGATAATTCCATTAGTTGAATTCCTGATGATATTTCTTGAATTCCTTGTCTGCACTTCCCAAGTGTTCATCAACGTGAAATTTCTTCCTTTTAGATCTAACGAACCTCGTATTTTCTACTCCATAACTCCCAGTTTTATTGCAGATCTGTTTGGACCATTAATAAGTAAAGTACCTACGTTACTTATAGCATAAGCTTAATACTTAAACGAAACTCGTTATGGTTTTTCTTTTATAACTACTTCAGCGACAGTTTTAATTATATTTTCTTAGAGGTAATTAGGATGGCCCTACCTTAAAGGCTCAAGGATTTAGTGAAGATACCAATTTTGCTTGACATTTAACATTCTTTATTGAAATATGTTACACGATATTACAGATACGAATTTAAGAAAACAAAAAAGAAACAAACAACGAAAGATCTGTAAAAATGTAATCTCAAACGAGGCAGAATCGACTCAAAGTCTTGTTTACATTTTTATATTATTGTAATTAAAAATAAACTCATATTTTAAATAGTGTGTCATTTAAAAGCAGCTGAAATCAAAGAGCTAGGTGTGAAGGGTACAAAAAGCCATTTTCAATTAAATTTTGCCCTCTGTTGGTTTGACAGACGTTTCATTGACCCAGTTCCATTTGTGGATGGAGTTTCCGTCCGTGCTATAGAACAGCTATCTACTAAAACAGTAATTATAAATCAGAATTGATAGGTTATGTTTCCGAACTGTCAGAAATGTATGCCAACAAAAAGCTACAAGTATACTTCGGTCTTGATATAAGGGGAGATAAGAAAAAGTTGCAATGTTTTCAATGAATTAGGGAGTTCCTTTGTTTATTATATTTCATCAAATTAATTTACATAAAATTATGAACAGCCAGGGGGTTTCGTCAGTGGGGTTTCTATGTTTCCATGGGAATTACGATCCTCATTCGAATTTGCTCTTTAAGGATTAATCGGAGTGGGGTGGAGGAAAGAGAGACAATTTTTTTTATTTGACTTTTAACACAAGTAATAACTCACTTAAAAGTATACTAATCGTAAACTTCGAAAAGTAAAAACCGAGCTCAATTATGGATGAAACATAGAATCACGATACGCAGACCTCGACTACGAGAATTTTAGCGAACCAACTAGTAAATATGAATCCTACTAATATTTTAAAGACGAAAGTTATGTGTATATTTGTTAATTCTTCACGCTCAAATGGCTGAGCCAATATTTATGATATTTGGTATGTAGGTAGCTAATACCTTGGATTAACACATACGGTACTTTTTATTCCGAACAATAAGCGATGGTGCTGTGCATAAATAAATACACACAAACGAAGTTAATAATTTTCATAAAACAAACAACATACGTTACGTGTATCCGAATGGTTGAATTCAGAAAATATACTATGAAAAAAATCAATATGAAATCATGACAACACACATGGATGTTGTGGGCACGAATGCTGTCGAATTTTCCACTTATTTCCGCACCTTTGATGTTCTCAAGTGTTTTTATTTGGCTATGAAAACATGTTTACATTCGATTTGTTGTTCAAATATCGGTGATCCTTATATATCAAAGTTTAGCCCGTAAATGTAATGTTTTGTAGGTAAGATCTACGTATTTACTACCCAGAAATAAGTCGAAATGGAATATAAAACCACTTGGACCTGATTATGAACTCTACCCATAATATCATAAGTACTTACTGCAAATTTTTTTTTTGAATTTTTCCGAATCGATTAAGTCATGTGCGAAATATTATTTTCAAAAATATTTGATCACAGTTTTGTTTATATTAAAATAGAGGGACTCAAAGGTAATCTCCAGTATAAACCGTCGCTGTAGAGTATTTAATTCTTCTGTATTTGTGTAACCGAATTCCAAAGCGTTTGTTGATTTTAATTACAAATTATATTTATCTAACTACAAAGTTAACTGTCAAATCGACGTGATGTCAAATCGACGTAAAATTGAAGCTTTGATAATCCTGAATTTTATTTTTCATTTTGTGAAAGTCACTAATTAGACAACATCTATAAAACCCCTGCAACTAATTGGTATTAACGGGGATTATGGGGGTTATCGACCGATAGTATCCTGTACCCACGGGTCACGTCCTGTGCAAATTGACATAGGACCCTTTTGGACGCATTATTACTAACACATTATTTAAGGGCGTTTCCCTGTGACCATTATTACAGGTAAGGGCTCTCATATCTTTATACATTAAACTAGCTTGCGTCCATGGATTTGCCTGCATCTAATAATGTCATTATTAGCCTCAATAACTATTTAGTAACCTGTGCCTCAACTGACCCACTGCTGGGCAAACCTCCAAATCAAACAATCAAATCCATAAATATAAGAAAATAATATTTTTGGATTTTACAAACAGGAGGCATTTTGACGTGAGCATCCAATGCGGGTTGAGGGCTGAGGGACCATCCACTAGGCACTTGGATGCCGCAGTTGGTATTTGAAATATTCTTCCGTTACCGTTACCGTTCCGAGTACACTGCCCTTGCACGAAAGGGCTGAGCACACACCACATGCAGCGTAGCACAGCGCTTTGCAACAATATTATGAGAAAGGACACAACAAACGCACGACGCTGTACAGCGCTGCGCAGCTACGCGTCGTACGTTTGGTGTGTCCTTTATCATAATATTGCATAGATTACAACACCATAAGCTGCAACGCGCTGTGCTGCGCTGCATGCGGTGTGCTCAGCCCTTAACTGTCCAATTCAAGCCTCTAGTGACTAGTGTAGTCAAGTGAGCTCCGAATTGACTATCACATCTCTTCCAACTCTTCCAAAAGAGAGTTTGCGACAGTGTAACTTCATATCGAGGACGCTTATGTTATTATACAAATTTATAAATAGAGAAATATAACATGTTTTTCTACTCTACGTAACAAAATACGAGATAGGGGAGAAAAAAAGATTCACTTAGATGCGATGTTCTGTTTCCTGCGAGCCAGAACTGTTTTACATAATCTACTTACACGCGATGAATAATAACAGTTACAAACATAATATACCGACTGTATTTCACCTATATTTTTATGGTATATAGTAAGCAAACAAGCAAGCGGTTCACCTAATTAAAAATGGTCACAGCCACCAATGAACATCAGTAAAGTAGTTTTTTCGTTACAAACATACATGTCTTTTCTTTGTTACATGTTTTTTTATTTTTTTTTATTTATCATAATCATATTATCATATCAACTCATAATAGACAGCTCCGGTGCTCGAGTGGCTAGCAATGGTCACTTTATTCCAAGGGCCGCGGGTTCGAATTCTGCGCAAGGCAAACATTTGTGTGCATGAACATGTCTGTTTGCCTTGGTCTGGATGTTTTCTATGTATAATAAGTATTTATTTACAAAAAAAAACTATTTAAGTATATTTGTCAGCAATCAACAGTACCTGTGGCAAACCGAACTCTTTTTCAAAACCTCTTTGTAAATAGTTATGTTTCCTTTTTCTTTATGGTTTTTATATTCTATTTTACTGTCACTTCACTTCACTTTTTCACCTTCTCGCCATCAATTCATATTTTTCTTTGTTATAAGTTGTCTTCATCCCTTTCTCTTTTCCTAATCTTTCCATCCTTAATAGTACCCATAGTATAAGCTTAGTTGTTTGTCAATAGTACCCATAGTACAAGCTTAGTTTGGGACTAGATGGCGTTGTGTGATTCGTACAAGAATATTTATTTATATTTTATTTTATAATCATCACATGCAGGTATACGGGTCTCTTTTCAATGGAAGGGAATAGAGCCTACTCTGCTCTGCCACAGTGCAGAGGCCAGTGTTTTCGAGCCGCCCCTGAAGGCGGTGGCCTCAATGGATGACAGTCGGTGGACTGTCATCCATTGACAACAGCCGACGCATTAGTATTAGAATAATAATTCACTGAAAATATAGTAACGTCAACTTGTTTTACTACACAGAAATGAAAGAAATACTTCGAAATGTTAAAACGTGATAAAAACACATTACCTACTCCATCAGGGCAGCATTTGAGCTGTAAAAAATTATGTGAAGATATCTCCATAAGGATAACGCTAAAACTACACACGTCACTGGCTTCTCACGTAATAAAAACGCAATCAAACCATTTCTTCGGATAATTTAAGGGGTAACGTCCTTGTCGTTACTCACCTTTACGAGGTCGAAATCGTTCTAAACGAGTTAGCCTAAAGCCCAATCTCGGCCTCTAAAAATGTTCCTTGCAGAATTATTTATGACCCTAGCCCGGCCCTGTTATACCCATACTCTTACGGAAGAACCGACATAATCTTGGTAATCCGGAAAATCCTTTTAAAAAAGAGTAACGTTGTGTTTTAGCTAATCTGTAAAAATACCTAAATAAAATTCAAGTATCTATTTATTTATTTATTTATTCAGGCACATCAACAATGGAAACACAAACATTTGCAATAACAATTCAAAAAACCTTTTTCTAATGCTTACATCTATTACAGATATGCACAACATTTAATTTATATCATTCTGTTTAACTAATTTTAAATTTTGTATCTTAATTATATTTATACAACTGAAATTAATCCAAATAATAAATTTAGCGTTTTGGAATATTTTATTTTTGTCAAGTATCATTTGCAAAACAACTTCTCTTTACTTTTTAGGGTTCCGTATTATATTGTTTCCGTATATTATAGTTTCGCATTGTCCGTCTGTCCTCAGTCTAGCGCCTAGACGCTTATTCCTAGAAAGCTGTAATTTGGTATGCTGGAACAAAATTTTGTAAAGTAAAAATGAATTTTTTTTCGCGCCCACCACCCCATGTTGTGGAGTATCGTTAGATAGATCTCTTCAAAACATTGAGGGTGTGGAAAGATCAATAATGATCCGAAATTATTTACAATTTTTTATTTTATTTATTTTTTATACCCCACCTATACTTACTTACTTACTTACTAAGCTTGTACTATGGGTACTTGCCTGGTTTTTCTTATTTATATATCTATATGTCTATATGGATGTTTACGCGTTTTTTTTTCTATCTGTCAGTCATTTGGTTTTTTTAGGCTAAACTTATGCTAGCTCTACACTCTCGCGAAGTTTAGCGAAAACAATGTGTAAAATAGCTTCGTCTTACTTCATCTTCACCTTTCCTTTGTCCCCTAACTTCGTATCTAACTTCACTTCACTTCCATCAACTTCGCAAGATTATAAACTAGCAGATAGCTTAAAATATAGAAAAACTCAGACTTCTTTTATTTTAAAAAGTCACCATGGGACAAGATATTCACTAGTATTTGAATTTAAATTCAATAAATACGTAAGTATATTTGAGTCACAATTTAGATTTTAGATTTTTTAATTAAGTCAAAGTATCATGTTTGTGTTCTCTTTGATACAATCTGTAACATGCCAGGTTTGCGTAGGCGTATAAATTTTCAATATAAGTACATAATGAAATAAAGTCTCCATGTTAAATAATTGATGATGACTCGAGCCTGTTCTATTTCTGTACTTTCATTGTTAGTCTGTTTTGAATGAAACGCAAGGAATTTATATTCAATGTTTCAAGAATGTAAAGATACTAATGTTTCTGAATTTATTTGAAATAAACATTCATTTTGTGCAACATTTCGATGTCCGTATCAAATAAATTTGCAATAACTGTTATTACGAACTGACTGGAAGGAAGGCATATTTTTATAACTAGTTTATATTTTTTCTGTTATTGTCACCTGTCTTTTGTTTTTCTCTGTTTTCCATTTCTTGTATTTTGAAGTGCACATTAATGCAGTTTTTTAATTAAATGGTTGTCCTCCTCTCCTAGTTGAAAGAATCTCCAAGCATATTCGCGTAGCTATTTGTAACATTTCTGGAATTTTCGACAATAGTTTTCTTTTGTGTGCTAACACACAAGAGCTTTTTTAGTTTTACTGTAAGTATAGTAATAATGACTTTCTGCATATTTTTAAGAATAAGTATGCTAACAATTTTACTTTTGCTGCAAGTGTAAGTATTTAGATTGTACACTTTTTTGAGAATTTAAAGCTAATTGAGAACGACTTTATAATTAGCTGCCGCTGCCACAACTTAGTCTGCATTAAGTCAATAACCCGGGAGTTATACAATTATCTGTGTGCGTCCAAATTCATTGAACCGTTTATGCTTGATTGAACAACAATGCAAACTCATATTTATATTATTAGTAGGATTCAAAAGACGATTGTTTTTGTTTGAAATGATTTTAATTAACTGAGTTGTAAGTCTGTTTAGAATTCCAATTCTATTTATGTCATTTGCAAAAACTTTTGAATATCAAATATTTGTGTTTGTATTTTCCTTTGTTGTTTTCTAGCTCTTTGTTTCGAAACTGTTCGTTTGGTCCTGATTTTGCACTTCACCATTTTACTTCTTTCTGTATCTGTCTATAACCATTTATTACATACGAGCTGTGACTGCGACTTTGTCCGCGTGAAATGTTCAAATAAGGATAACTCCTTTTGACATGCGATTTAAATGAAACAAAGCCTATATTCTGCTCCAAGCCGAGCTCTATTTTCCTGTGAAAACAGCATTAAAATCCGTTCAGTATCTTAGAAGATGTGCGCGTTCAAACAGACAGACAAACAGACAAAAAAAAAAAACGCTTTTTAACTTTTCTCTAACTGTTCCCTCTCCATTTTTGCCAAATATGTTCAATGACATATCGGGTCACATCGGGACATATCGGGGTCTACTGTTTTATTATATGTATAGATTTATGTTTTTTCTGCATGATCACCTTTCCTTATGCAAGAATAGGGTAGATTTGGAAGATTTTTTACATGTAGTCACGACGGCGACCGTCAGAACTTCATAACCCAGAGCCAATCAGATATTTCATATTGAATTATTTTTTAATCTTTTTTATTTTCCAGTGCATCAGGTCTTATATAAAATGCATAAAAGCGTATTAAATGGATTTTTAAACAGTTGTTGAAAGTAAGGATTTATTAATCTGACTATTGGTTCACGGAGCGTGACTAGAACCAATATTGGTTTATCACACCTTTTTTTTAAAGAAATATCCTTTGATCTAACCTTTTTTCAATTAATCCCATAGATATCTCTAAATATCGACTGGTACACCATATTCATGTTATAGATTCATAGATACTTATGTCTATTTCTGGTTACTTCAACTGAAGCCACAAAACGTAATATGCTCCCAACAGCAGACAGATCTCAAATTCAATGAATACCTACCCAAGGCCTTTCAGATAGACGGTATTTCTGCATATCGACTGTATTGCTATTGAATAGCAATCAATCTCTTATTGATCATTAGGTCTCTGAAACCATTGAAACTACCTAATCCGTAGTTAATATAATAATTATTGTGGAAAGCACATCAAAAGAAGAAGTCTATTCTATCATAACTTCGTACAATATTTTGAAACAATATCTTTAGGAATTAGGTACAATGTATTTTACACAAAATTTCGGTTACCATTAAATAGTTATTGAATCATAACAATTATATAAACAATACTAATAAATACCTTCTGTTTATGACGTATAACTTCAGAATACAATGTCTGAGAAATCAGATCTCGGAAACTTTGCAGACGATTTCATGTTGAATTTGAGCTAGTATTTACTAGTTTACGTACAGTGTAAGAAGTTTGATAGAGAAAACAGATAGAAATATAAGATTGTTTAAAATAGTGACACATCTGTAATTTTGGAGGAGGTAGAATTGAAATGAAATCGAGATTCTTAACTTTTACAAAAGCTCCAAACAATTCTTCTGAATATAAATATAAATCAATATGAAATAAGTCAGACATGAATCGATTACAAATCACTATAATAGATAAAGCACAGAATATTATGTTACCAAAATGCCAGACCGCCACCCAAGAGGTCCCGGGTTCGATCCCCGGTCGGGTCATGATGAAAAACGAACTTTTTCTGATTGGCCTCGGGTCTTGGATGTTTATCTATATATGTATTCGTTATAAAATATAATATCGTTGAGTTAGTATCCCATAACACAAGTTTCGAACTTACTTTGGGGCTAGCTCAATCTGTATGAATTGTCCCTATATATAAAAAAAATAAAAAAATAAAAAAAATAAGGTATAACAAGCTAATTCAAACACAATCGTTTAATTTCGCTGGAAATCTGCCTAGTATATTGGAACGGAATATAATAATTTCTTAAATAAATAAATTAAAAAAAATTAAGAATCCAGTTTTAGACCCACGTCACGGACAGTATCGACACTGCCTTTAAATGAAATATAAAGAAAAGTTAAAAATAGATAAGGAGACGAACGAAGCTTCTAGATGGACGAACGAAACCCGGAGGCTTTACACCTCTTCTCTTACTACATTATGATATACTGTTTAGTATCAGGACAGTAATGTCTTTACATAGTTTCCTTTACCTATCCTTACATCCACTTTAACGGCCTTAATACGTCTTAGGCAACGTCTTAGACAATAGCGGCTACCTGCCAAGATCTTGTTTATTTCGTACATGGTAATTAAACACGCTTCAACCTTGGTCCATTACTTTATACATAGCTTCCAGTGAGGTACAACCTTTGTTCCTGTTGTTGCCGTAAACACAATAAAGCTGGGGTCTTTGTGATGGCGGTAGAATGTATAAGCATGAAATTATCAGAAACGATTTTTGGTGGATTCATAATTAATTCCGATCGAAATATAAGCACGGTGTAAATGAAATCATATAATGTGTAAGTAATCTCTATTTATTTGTTCAGTTCATGAAGAAATATAGTGATTTATTTATTCATGAACATTGAGTAGAACATCAAAAACTATATTTAAATGTCCTACTTAGCATAGGAATCGTCTTTCATACTATACATTTTTTTTTCTTTGGTCTTTATTTCGTTACCGTTTTTATACATTAATTTACCTTTAAAAAAATTGCTTAAGTATATAAAAAAAAATGGTTAGTTTAATTAAGATACAAATAAACAATATAATACATGCAATCTTTTAACTGTATATCCAAGAAGGGGTTCTCCGCATAGGTGAGGATAAGGAAGGAAAACATTCTCTTATCCTAACCCTCGCTATTTGCGCGATGACGCAGATAATGGTGATTACGATTCTAAATATATCGCCTTGGCAGAATGTTTATCGAGTTCTCATTCAGTTGTCTAACAGTTTGTGTGTTATTGTATGTCACATGGAAAACAAATTTTCTTTGAATATTCTATCAAAATGTCCACAAGTAATGCAAGAGTTATGTCTTCTGTATAAGTACGTTTTTGTCGTGTTTCCGCCGTGAATGCTTTTGGACGCAAAGTATTGGTGAAACTCGCTAAGCTTATAAAAACAAAAAAATAAAGGTATCCGCTCTTTACATGCATACAAACTCTCGCCTTACGCGTGAGATAACGCAGACTTTATGGCCTCTATCTAGTTGTTGGTTAGTTTATAGCGTGTTAGGTATAAACACCTTTTGTAATACCTGAGTTATATTACTGTAGCTTAGTATCGTAACTGTGATTAAGAAACAAATATTTACAATGTTGACTAAACTTGGAACAACCAACATTTAATTTAAATAAATCTTAATAACTTTAATAAAATTATTATGTTTGAATTTCTCATAGCAGATATGATACGTGGAAGTAGGATAAAACGAGTAATATATCTTATGTAGAAAAGAGAGAAGACATCATTGAATCTCGCCCGACCAAAATATAGTACCTTTTGAGGTACCTACTATATTTTGGTCGGGCGAGATTCAATGATGTGAAGCCAACTAAGTTATTATAACTTATCTTTAGTACCTAACTACATTGTGTTAGTGTCAAAGCATCTGCTATATATAACTAATTAAACAATAATGGAACATTAAATATTTATAGTGTGAATTATCTATTCACTACGTTATTTTCATATCTAACGACACAAATTATAATGTAGCTACAAGTTATCTACTCCAATATTTTATAGCAATGTTTTTAATGCATGTTAATAATTATTAAAATGGTCATTAGTCAATATTTTTTCTGAGTCTTGCACATTTTAATTCAAGTAAGCAGCTTTTCTGCCATTTTTGTTCTCATCCAAAGTCTTGCTGAGTCCCCAAAAACTTCACTTCGAACGAGGGGGGAATAAGTGTGCGTGCCGTATCGACTCCGATCTGCGCCGTGCCGTCCTATCGCTGTGTATCGAGGACCTCATATTGTCATTATAAATTCAGGCTTGCGGATATCGACACTTTGGCTCCGAGAAAACCCTTGATAAAATTTGTGAAGAAATAAAAGACACTATTTTGTGATTTTTATTTAGGGACTCGTGAAAATGATGCTTTCAAAAATTCTACTTATTTCGAATAGAGAGATTTATTATCAAGTTAATTAGACAAACCTGTAAAATTATCTATAATAGGTGTACAAACACATAAAAATATACTCTATTTTTTGCTTGCAAATGAACATTTGATATTTAAACCTTGCCGAATAGAAAACTTATTTTTGAAAATAAACAAGATTAATATTTTTTATTTGTAAATTATTAATAACCAAAAAAAGTAATTATTTATTTTAATATTCTAGACTATTTTGTAAAACATTGTATGTCATTTTACTAAAATAGTATACATGCAGTATGTACCTATACGTAAAGCGTCTGTCGCGTCGATCAGACACCATGGAGGATGCGTCGAGTGCCGCGACAATGGCGTCGATCCTTAATTAAAAATGGCCGCACTTCTATTATTATTGGCAACCTCTAGTCGGATAGATCGTTAAAAGTTTCTGCTCATCATATTAATATATAAATGTTATTGACTTGTATATCTAGAATGTACAAATAGTTTAGTAATAGGTGATAAAGTTTTTGACATGGAGCATTAAAGTGACCGTACCTTCGGAACCAGAGGGAGCGGGTTCCATTTGCCATTTATTGTGGTTGTGTATGAACTATGAGCAGTTTATGCCGTACATTACATGAATAGAAAGTTATAAATTCGTCACTCTATATAATAAAATACCTACATTAATTATGTATACTCTATACATTTTTGGACTAATTAAAAAATCAAATTAAAAAGCGTTTATTGTGAAGTAGGTATCATAGAAGTTTAAACAATTTATTCTCAAGATTTGGCTCTCATTTCTAAAACTTAATTTTATTTCTTAATTAAATCTTTTCCTTTTTTCCTTATTTGCAAGCACAAAAGAAAGGCCTAAATAATTTACATAAAACAACAGATTGTTTATAAATTATGGAATAAAACACCAAGGTTCAAAACTTTTTTACCCACTTATTTATATTTAAATAGATTACATAGAAATAACTTTTTTACTCATACGTTTCATCTTTATTTGTTTTAAAAACCTGTATAAGTATAACACGGAGTAAGCGAGATAAAAAAAATGCTCGTTAAAATTTTGGGTTGCATGATAGAAAAGAAAAATCATATTTTTTTAACTTTTATTCTACCGTTCTTGTAGTCTTGAATTCATTGCAAATTAAGTATAAAATTTTTTAATACGAGCATTTTCAAAACTAATCTGCTGATAGTGTGACCAATAGGCATAACGTAAGACGAATGCCTTATTATAAACGATTATAAGAAGGCAATTTCTGTAAAGAAATTGTTTTAATTAAAAAAATTGCGGGCTGTAATATCAGGGCTGTGTCTCTGCCCATCGATACATTCGAATTGGAATTGGCACGTGACATCCTTATTACCACTGTCTGTTTAGGGATGTGTTCACTCTTTATTTATTATTCACATACTAGGTCAGAAATAAATACGTTGCCTTATAAGTCAAAAATAGATAATTCTTATTTTTGTACTTTTTGGCTGGAAGAAATACTTTCTTTATGTGTGTTAAAACGTTTCGTATTTTGTTTTCTCTTGAACTTACCCGAGTTACACGTGGTAGCAGTAATTCACTAGAGAGCGCTACATCAAAACAAAATGTGAGTTTAGAGAATTGTTTTCCGTACATGTTTTCTTTTGTATACGTTACTAATTTATTCATTCGATCGTATCGTTTCTCGTGAACATTTTTCTGCTCTTGAATCATCCAGTACAAAAGTGCCTACGGATACTAGATATACAGAAAGAGGTACTTTTGGATGGACTGCAAGGCAAGTCCATTTTATGAATGTTATTAAGGTAAAAATATAGATATGTAAAAAAAAAATGCAAAAAAACACGGCCGCGACCCTAAATATTTTATGCCATAGACTTGACAAAATCACACAATTATTTGCAGGATTCGAACATGTGATCACCTACCGAGTTCTACCACTGAACTCCTCATACTTACCTACTTCATCTTACTTACGTATCATTACTTCAAAGACATAACAACAATGTAAAATGTAATGAATTTCTCAGGTATATAAGCCTTAATTAACTTTCCAATTATTAATGTAATTTTATATAACACATTAGCCAAACTCACGAAATAATACATCAAAGTTACGCTCCAAAAGGTATCCACTAGGGTGTAAATTTTATTTATACACGGTAAGCTAGCCAATTCGCGCCACGTGTCGCGCTGTTTCTTTAACAAAGCGTTTACTATATTCGCTGGTATATCACTAATAAGGCTGCTGGTACCCGTAAATAATTTCTCTCTCACCTACGGAAACCAGTTTAAGTGGACCTATTAAAGTTGGTAAATAAACCCCTCGTTGTTTTCATCGGCTTTGGTTACGCGGGGGTAAGGGGCAGGTCTTACTGTTTTGGCTGTGTAAACATTGCTCCGGTTGCGGCGGGCGTTATTCCCTATGAATTACTAAGGCACACCCGCCTCAAGTCACTCCTTATTGCTTACCCATACCACGCTTATTTCACACAATATTACATTTTATCATATATAGGCGGTACGCCAGGAATTCCTGAGTAGTTCGCTGTCCCATGGCTATTTCCTAGCCCCTTTATTAATAAAAAAAATATATACAAAGAAAAACATTGTTTTGTAACTGTCTTTGATTTTTTCTATGATGTCTAGAAGTCTAGAGTCATAAGAGATCATTATTTTAGGAAGCAGGCATGCCATAAGCTACGGCGACATCTTACCATCAGTCGTATCATGCCACCTTAGTATAAAAATAAAAGTAAATAGATAATTTTATATAAGTATGAAACTTGTATAAAATGATCGATAAGATAATAGTGTTGTTCTCGGGCGTAGGCGGGTAGGACCACTAGCGTTATATTAAATGAATGGAGATATAAACTATACTAAAGCCGAGATGAACAAAAGCTGGTATTATGGTAGAACAAAAGAGCGTAGATATAAAAATCGCACGGTCCTCCACATTGGAATGCTATTACCCGGATAATATGAAAAATATCCCGGTCATTCCACAACGATCGGAACGGGATGACATCTGCATTTTTTTTCATATTCCAGAGTCATTTTCCCATTGCTATTTCATGGTTATTGGTATGGAACATGGATACAATAGCCCTTATTGGTTCACCCATTACTTTCAAAGGTTATTACAGAAGCTATAGAAAATGATATCTGTTTACTTGTCTCGATATAAATTCCTGCAATTTATTCTTGTAATTACTGTGCGAGAGACAAGCGGATAATACTGCGGTACTAACTGCAGTTTACACGTAAGAACTAATGGATGAAACGATCATTATGTTCATACTGTCCTGAATTCATAATATATATATCTCTTTAAAGATCGTCAACGGTCCATTTTCAGTTGTAAAAAAATACAATGTGTAAAACAAATTGAGTTCTGCGTAGCAGATAAAAAGAGTTTCACACAGTGCAAGTTTAAATGTTCTACAAACAGAGAACATCACTTGGAGGTCGGAAACCAATACTTCAGTTGACAAACCGCAAGATGTTCAAAACGTACTTTATGTTTTACTTTCATTTGAAAATTTCCGCCGCGGGATCGCTTAGAGAGTTCGCTATCTCAAAGGATCGCTGATTTACGACAACGAATTATCTGTACTTACTTAAGTTATAAGTAACATTAACTGAATTCCCTTTGGTTAACAACAGTTAAAAATATGGCCCCTCTGTCGCCACAGAACGGAAAGAAAGAGGGTTATCTCGTTAATTCCTTCGACTTTTTGATTGTTGTGCTTACAAACTCAATTCAATGCATAACTTTTTATTTAAGTAGGCCGTAACAACAAGCTCTTTCTAAAGACCTTTCTTATTCTACCACCAGATCAGACCGATAAATACCTACATACTACTTAAGTTAATTCAGAAGAATGTAATATTTTTTTCTAATGGACTGGTATAGACGTTATTTAATGGGCTCTAACCCGAGAAAATACTCACAGAATAAAAGCGTGACGTTAAAGCATCCTCACCCTCGGTATCTTTTGGTGAGTGAGAAATTCTGAAGTTCGCTTCTTATCCTCATCTAATTCCCTCTTTCTCCCTATTCCAATAGGCTCGTTTAATTTCGCAGATATCGCTGTGGACTTCATCAGGTGATCCTCAAGCTCGTTTAATTTCTTCTAACATAAAAAAAACCTCAAATATTACGTAATTTAAGAGATGTTGTGAAAGTGGAAGGCGTGAGTAATATTTATTAGATAATTTCGTTTCAGAACTACTCATCGCCAAGTTCCGCTTTAACGCTTAATCCTTGATGGATAATAAAGAGGCAATAATACCTCTGGGGGATCTATTTGTATGTAAAACGGGGAGTAATAAAAAGTCATTGGAACAGCAAAGTGAGACTTACTGCCAGGGGCCGTACATCAGGGATTTGCCAAATATTTCCAGTTGGAGCCCACTAAGTCCCCGGCAGCTATCCACCCCCAATGAATTAGCCAATAAAACCAAATTGAACCAAATAAATTTCCCATTATTCCTGTTTTTCTATTTCCCTTAAAATTGAGAGTGTTGTTTGTTAAGTATTTTTCCATGTAACGTTACCTATAGATTTCAATAAAGTTAATTTAAACCCGTTTTTTCCTGAATGGATCGAAATATATTTTTATTCAACTGGGTTTTTAGAACTACGTTATTTGATCTAAGTATAGTAAACTGATTGTCATATGCATATGTCATTTAATTTATATACTTATTTTAGTTCCAATTTATCTTTATCAACACGTGTATGATTATATACAAACGATGTGATTGAGCAAAATCTGATTACAAGTAAAAATATCCTATTTTTTGGCTAAGCGGGCGAAGCCACGGGTAACAGTTAGTATTTTCTGTTGTTATCTATTATAGGTATCTGTGGATAGGCCGGTAAAGTAAAGAGCGCGTGTATTTATCTTCTTAGAGAGTTCTTAAATTCATTAAGTGCAGGAAATGTTTAGCCGGCGACCCAAATCGGAAAGTTTCCCAAAGTTTCCCTGTAAAACTGATAGGCCTGCCTCATCTCTTACCGCTTGCCGCTTTGTTCGCAGCTCAAATTAAAAATTTAAGTAATTTTACCTCGGCAATAAATTCTTTGTCAGAACTCTTATAATCTTTTTTTCATTAACTTGTGTGAAAAGAGCAGTGTGTATTCAGGTGATTTATGAAGCAAAATAATACTCTTTAGGTATATTTACTTGAGTAACAGCACACAGATTTAACACGAGAATTATTTGTTACGGAATTCATAAATCATAACGCAAGATGAACTTATAAACCGTAAATTAAATACTGGTGGTACATTTTAGGTGGTATATCTTCACTTTATACATAGGTAGATTCCTCAAATTGAACATGTTAAACCGAATGAAGGGAATTTTACAAAGCACGGCAACAGATGCTACTGCTGATACATAAGTGCCTCCTTTTTCTTCTAGACTCTAAGGTTTGGAATAGAATGGAAATTATTGCGATTTTGACCACTGATTTTCTTTAAACCGTCGTAAAGTAACTGTTGTAGTTATACCTATTCTTGCCCAATATTATTTCAGTAGGTACCCTTAAAGCTAAATTTCCATTTTTGTTATACAAAGATGATTGATGATGTCTCAATGAGAGTGTAGAAACTAGAGAAAAGGCAATTTTATTATACTAGAGTTGTAGAGTTTAGTTCTTTCAATAGTGAAAAACAATTTAATAAAAAACTCTATATGTATAATAATGACGAAAGTACCTACGTATTATTGATGGATACTACTGAGTATGCATTGCTTGAGAACCGACCGGTTCTGACAAGGGTATTAGTGGGTGCCGCCGAAAAAGAGCAATGAAAAAATTCTAATGTCAGAAGCTGACAATGTAGACAAATACAATGGTCAAATAATAAATTTCTGAATCGATTACCATGTAATACGTCTATATCTCACATTACATACTTAGATTATTTATTAAATTAGAATCATATTTATAAGCATCAGTATTATGCGAGGAAAAAGGGTCGATTTTAAGGTGTACAGTTTTCTCTGGGGATATATCGACGTGCTCAAAATACATCCCTTTGGGCGAAGCCTATCTTTCCATTTTTCAGCTTCTGCCAAGTTTCGATATGTTTTTGACAGCATACCGCTGGCTATCCGACATGGGTTGCTCTCGCAGGAATTATAATTGCAGACGTTTTTATTGAATATACTTTTTTACTGAGAAATATTTTATATGTTTTCGATGTGTTCCTAACAATTTTATTCATATTCTGTTATTTTCTTAAGTTTCTCTTGATTAACTCGTTGTAAGAAGCACGACCTTGCTTGTCAGTCACATTACCTACCTTACGATTTAATTCTTTTTGTAAAATTTACTTTATCGTATTACCTCATAATAAAGTCGTTCTAGTTTTGCAAACGACAGCATTAAGTTTCCCAGTTGCAGTCTATTTTGTTCCCGTGAAGATATTGGAACTGTCCAAAGAATGTACTAGTGCTCGGCAGCGATCGCTGGAAATTAATTTATCTTGTTTACCTGTTCAGAATTCGTTACATGGCTGTTTCGCCGCGGCGACTTTTGAATTTTAATGTAGCCTCGTTAGACCCCTCGGTCGGAGTATATTTCTCGATTCAGCAAAATAGGGACAAGTTGCAATATTTTACTTTTATTCCATTGACTACATTGTTTTAACAACGTTTTCATTTAATGTTCGGAATGAAAATTAGACTGTGTTGTTCGAAATATTTCTTTATCATTATCAAGTGTTTTGTACCACATTGGAGTCGCGTGGTACTTAAGCTCTAATACCCATCGTTGAAGGAAGACCCGTATCCTCGTAGTGGGATGATTATGAGTTGATGTGAAGTGTATAAGTGTTTGTAGAAAAACAAAACACCTTTAAAACTTACTGACATGAGTGACATGTTTCAATTTCCTTGATTAAATGATTAAATATATTATATTTAATAATTATCTGCAATGTGTGTGCTATTTGCCATTACAAGATCGATAACATCACAGTTGCATGTACTGAGATGAGTAAGTTACAGATCGTATTATTACTCACATTACCTTACTATACTATAAGTTACATGTCTCGGCTGATGTCTGTTCTGCATAGACGGAGTGTTCCGTCAAAGGCGTATAGTAATCTCGCCGAGTGATGAATACAGAAACACCGAGATTGGTAATACGAACTACCGCTGTGACAGTTATCTGCAACTCTGCAACACAATCTATTGCTCTTGTTGAGCTGATTAGAAAAAACTATTGATTTTTTAAACAATGTGAAAGATTCATCAATTTGTCACAAAGTATGAAAAAAAAAACAAGATTTACCCCCTATTTTCTTTAATTAATGTGGGTAAATACAAAGTCCTCAGACCAATTATACCTCAGAGGTTGTGATTGTAAGTTACACGCAAGCATCTTTAGATGCTTTAAAAGTAATTCGATATCTATTGACCGCTGCTTGATGACGTAAACCTATACTGATGCTTAAACCTAATAATTAATTTGGCTATATTATTATTATTATTATTGGTGCATTAACGAAAGGGATTAAAATGTTGTTAATATTTCTTAATAATCGCGAAAGTTTAAAGTTCTTAAAAGTAAAATCAGCGGAGCCCATTAGGCAGCCGCCATAAAAAGTTAGTAGTACAGTAACTTACGTACTTTTCAGTCATCATTAACGTTAAGTAATTGCCCTAAAAACTCGATCCGAGGAAGTAAGTCGAGTAACTAAACATTAATTAGCGTCACAAACGGGCGCTCACGGCTCTTAATTACATTAAATTATGTTAAAGTTGTGGTTGATGTGACTACTACACTGATTATGTTTCGCAACCATACGTTTTGTATAATGATCTGTAAATCTTGAAGACGCTTGCAGTTGATTGTATCATAAGCTTGTACACAATCTGGCGCGATACGAAAACTGATGAAAATCGCTGCGATGCGCTTTCTTACGGCAAGACGTCTAATTAGGTAAAACCCTTACGAAGCAATTCGCAAGCTGTTGCAATACATCATACATGCTCGTAGATTTTTACGATGTGACGATGCATTGCATAGTTTTGGATATAACGGATATAACATACATACTCATATTACACCCAATCCGCAGAATTGAAAGCCGTTTCTATGACAATTTATCTGAAAATTGTTGCAAATAATGTAAAACCACGTTATATTTTACAAAGCTGTGCAATGCGCTGACATAATACAACAAAAAAGTTCATAGTTACCGCTGCATTGATATTTTTGACCGCTAAACAAAACAAGAACGGCCGTGTAGGAAGACAGCGCAATACATGATGGCGACGACGACGTCTCGTTTACATAGTTATAAAAGGCCGGTAGAATCCAACTGCGAGATCGATTATATTTATATGTACTTATATGTTACGCTCAAAGACCGAAAACGTTCAGTGAGCGGAAAAATAGCTCACAACGCGAAATCGTTCAATCAACGCGTACCTTCTTTACTTAAGTATACAGTATTTCTAGAATGTTTAAGAGTCATCATCATCATTATTATATATTTATATGTATTTATTAATTATGTATTTAATTTGTTTCCTATGTATCATATTTCATAGTATATATATATTGTATTATTTTATTATAAACATTATTAGTAATATTACATTAGCCTAAAAATATTTTAATTATGCCGCAATCGTCAATTTCTGCACTCCCAATGGTTGACTGGTAGAGAATGCAAAAAGCATTAAGTATTGTATCAGTACTTTGTGTATTGTGGTCAATAAAGTTATATAAATAAATACCTAACATATAGGTACACAAATTTTATTGTGAAATACAAAGTTTTGCCCAGCAATTCTATTGATCGAAATGTCTATACAAGTATTAAACTTGACCCGCATTCCTGTATCTATCTCATAAAACTAACTACTAGTCCTACACATCCATCTAATGTCGTAAAATTGTCGTAAACTTCTCACCAGAAACCGTAACAGCCGATCCATCAAAGTAGTTCAATTTCGTAGGTAGTTTTATCAATGTATAGGTTATCTAAACATTAACGATAATAGGATATGATAAACATTTAAACCTCAGATAATTTATACCTATGAACCTTATTTAAACTTTCAAACTAGTCGTTTGGGTTGCTTTTGTATATTATTTATTTATTTATTCTTTATTGCACGATTGAAAGTACAATTGGCGGGCTTAATGGCTAAAGACATTCTCTACCAGTCAAGCATCGCATCGGGTAATGCAGAAATATTGTTGGGAGTAAAATTTAAGGGAAATATCTACTGGTTATCTAAGAACAAATTATGTTTTATATTTTTTTTAAGTTCACAATGAATTCACAATAATGCTTTAAGCTTAGTAATAATCATGTGAAAATGTTCTGCTGACATTCAAGATGGAAAAAAAGATATTCATTAAATAACGTTATTTTATCTTTTCTTTTATGTCTATTTTTTAAATATAGTAAGTCAAGAGAGTAGAGCAGCGTGGCAGGTAAATGCATCAAAAATATTAGATGATGGTGATCACCAGCGGTGGGATATTTGCATGGAACCGTATAACATTATTTTTAAATTTAAATGATTTTTGTTTTTCCATTGTACAGCGATTTTGGACATTTACTGTAATGTTGTGTTGTGCAAATAAATATGAATAACGCAACCAACTAAATGATAGAACATTTCTGACCGTGCATAGAAAGAAATAGCTACATATTTCTAACTTTAATTTAAAAACTGATTTATAATGGTTTTACTTTCCGGATTCACTCTATACCTGGAGAAATGTATGTACTTTTCATTTTCTATTACGAGTCAAACTCCTTGTAATACCGGCGGAAATTATTTGACCTCGTTCAGCTTGGGTCGCACCGTTCCGGTTTTTTACAACAAAGATGGCTTTGGGACTTCTGAGGCCTACCACGAAAATCGGCTTTATTTGCTGTTTGTTTGACGTACCAGAATATTAATATTGAAATTTATATGCTCATTTTATATTATTCCCGACAAAATAAATGGTTTCTTCTGCTCTAATAATGTCAGGCGAGTTACAAATGCACCGATATGATACTAACTCTCACAAATGGGTATACTCGAACCAAAGTTTTTGAAAAAATTTAAACACTTTAAGGAAAAATAAAACAGTGATGGTTTCTCGACAATTGGGTAACTTTCCTATACAATGCTTCGGTTATGGCCAGCATTTGTCATTAAAAGCGTAGATAAATAGAGATGGATGACAAAATATTCGAATTTTCGACCTCAGATTTTTCATAGTCGTCCCACTGGCCCAGTTGACAAAGGTGTGCCATTTGTATCACAAATTAGCGGTAACGCCGGAACGAATATTTATTGCGGGAGCACGTGCTGCCGAATGGCCGCCGCTAAGTAATAAATCAATTTAACACAACATTGTGATGGTTAATGATCTGATAAAAAGATTTTTTATAGCTTTCTAAAAAAAGAAACGTTTATGGAAAAAATACTACATTTTCTTTCCAGAGGCATATTCTAAAGATCAGCTGCAAGCCTCCGCTCGTCACGGTGACACTAGAAGCAACTGAAGTAAATTCACTATACATCAAAAGTTTTACTGAGAGACGAAAAAGATTTTGTACCTACAAATAAAATACAAAAGAAAGAAAAATTAACACTTCTATTAATAAGTTTGTCTCGTGTCTATCTAAAACTTCCAAAACGAATCTAATTTCAAGTCATAATATAAATTTTACATTCATTCAAAGATATTATGTACCATTGAGATAACTACATCCAAGAACTTAAAAATACTTTCAAACAAGTATTTTAAAAGTCCATCATTTAAAAATTCTGGACATTTCAAAGACAAATTACAATGGGAGCGTAAAACTTGAAGAGTTTGACCTCATTTGAGTTATCGGCTGGAAGTCTTCCAATCTCCGGCCATTGTCTCAGTCTGGGTATTTTGCGAGTGGACAGGCTATATACATGATGCTTATAACTAGCCAAAGAGCCTGGTAACGACCTGAAACATTACAACGATTTGTGTTTACTTAAAATGTATCAAAGACTATAACCACAGATATTTTAATACTTAACAGTACAGTGGCTATACTAAACTTATTCGCTACGCTATGACATTATTAAACGTAACTTTTTTATATTTTGCTACGTCAGCATTTATTGTCAACTCAGGCACCTTTCACGTCATTTTTGGTAATCAAACAATGCCAATGAATGAGGATTCATGAGGTAGCAATCTTTTTAAATATGATTCTAGTTTTCTAAATATAGCGTGAAGGGATTAATCCGAATTTTTATTTATCATTAGCATTCATTTTGTACTATGTATTTGCAAAGTTTTGTAATTACAAAGTTTCAAAATGATGCTTTATTAGCATAATTATCTCTGTTCTTAGTTAGTTCTCTACCCTGTTCAACTCTTTTATTGGTTACTGTACGGTACGAGGTAGTATTTTTCTTATTTTCTCCGAATATAATTTTATTGTTATTATCATTTACGATATTACCTTAAAAGGAAATCGTGTAATGGACCATAAGGAGATAGCTTCTTATTCATAACAGATCTGAAAATGTCATTGCGGATATTAGAATTTTGATTGCTCCCAATATTCTCATCCCATTCAATGGGGGCATTTATTGAATTGACCAACTTATAGATTGCTTTTATCAGCAGTAATAGAAGAATAATAGTAATAGGACCTAACTGTTTTGCCCCCGGTAAACGATCAATTACGTACCCCTATTTATACAATATATTATTATAATAAAATTGTGAAGCCTCGTCTTTGCGTATCAAAATGAATAAGCAAGTTAGAACGATGACACTTGCCAATACATGGGATGTGTTAAAAAATGTTCGAGCATCGCCTTGCTTTGAATGGAATACGTTTATCACTTAACATCTGTGACGTTTATTAGCTCTAGAATGGTAACATAATTAAGACTAACGTAGAAGATAACAGGATGTCAGATCACCCCGGTATTTTATTTTCAAATATATACACAAATTCAATGTAAAATATCTTAATTAATAAATTAAACAAAAATAATTAAATATCTAAGTTAAATAAAATGGGTTAATAAAACAAAAACTATTCATTCGTGACAAACACAATCTAAGCTTGATGACTTTTGGTAAGTAGTAGTATTTTTCAACGTCGTTATTAAAATTAAAATTAATTTTATATTTATCATTATTATAGACATAGATTAGTCCCATCCCAGGAGAATGATATAAACCACCAATTGTTAGTTATTACTCTACGCCACTCTACGGTCTACGCAAACGAGCTCGTTATGCAAAATTTTAAAGCACAATTATTTTGTACATAGACATATGAAATATTATATGCAGTAATTAGAGAAATTTGCGTAAATGTGGTCAAATATTCATAGAAATTATAATTGTATATTAATTCACGAATTATGTGCATGTACTCGTATCTGTTGTATTTAGATAGGTAATGTTGTGTTTTGATGGTAATAAAGTTTATTAGTAACTAAAATCATTAATATAGTGGTCATATTTTAAATTTTTCAGTAATGAACACGCACCGCACACACATGTCTTCGTTTGTATCTGCAATAAATTGTTGCAAGAAAATGACAGCAACTTGCAAAATACATTCGCAAGTTGCTGTCATTTGATTTCATAGTTACTTCGAGTTATTGCTCAAACTATTAATTACAAGTCAACGTATTTGCAACACACTCTTCTAGCACAGTGCTTCCAGCTGTTCCGTTCTCGACTCAGCTCTATTTGAGAGCTTGACACCGTCATAGAATAACACAATTTGACTAGAATTTGAGTTTGAATTCTTATGTATACTATGAAATCAAAGAAAATGTCTACATAATATCGTGACATGTTTTAATCTCTTTGTAACAAACATTTCTGTATAATAAAGCTGCGGCATTCTGAACTAACATCAAGCGCAATTCAACAAGAACGGCCCATTAGGCAACAGGCGTTCGTTTTACTTATTTACAGTTGGCCCAACTTTGTTCCAATGTCAGTATATCCTAACGTTTATTTCGCTTTGTGAAGGCAATGGCGCACAACAATGAGGTATTAAGAGGTTTATGGACAGTAAACTGCTTGTTATGATTTGGTAATTATTAATTGTAAAGTAAATATAAGGAGTAATTAATTATCCCTTTACTACCCCCAGGCTTACAACAGCTTCTCACGAAAACTAATTTGAATATAAACGCTTTGTTGTTCCTATAATTGTAGTAGTAGATTTACTACAAATAGTGCAATTTCTAACGCTTTGGATGACACGCACGGTTTGCAAATTTAACAAACGAAAAAACACTGATATGGGTTGAATGTCAGCAAAAGTATAGTACCTACCTAAATTAAACCAGAAAAGAGCGAGATCTTTCTTAAATTACATAGTTGAAACTTAAATTTGATTTTTATTGACGACCTCCGTGGCGTAATGGTTACCATGCCAGACCGCCACCCAGGAGGTCCCGGGTTCGAATCCCGGTCGGGTCATGATGAAAAACTAACTTTTTCTGATTGGTCTCGGGTCTTGGATGTTTATCTATATATTGTATTTGTCATAAAATATAATATCGTTGAGTTAGTATCCCATAAAACTAGTTTCGAACTTACTTTGGAGCTAGCTCAATCTGTGTAAATTGTCCCTATATATATAAAATATTTATATAAATATATTAATGTATATAATTTTGTGCGACTGTTTCCTAAAATTTTTGACAAATGTTCATCAAAATTGTTGTTCATTGCAAATTAAATATGCAAATTTGAACATCGCTATCACTAGTCAAGTTCAAATGAATAAATCAATAGCATACCCCAAATAAAGTAGGTCAATAGGTACCCACAACGGACCTTAGGGAGGGTCGGCTCCGGCTCACACGTTTTGCCTATTTTACTTCACGACCCCTCGTCTCAACAAATATTCAAATAGATAGCTATGCATTTTTTCTACCCCATTATCTGCTATCAACATTTGCTCAGCCGAGGATCATCTTTGTACAGTTTTCAATAAATATTTAAAGCGTCATTTCCTTCACAAAATATTATTTTTACATACGTAAACTCATGGACTAGATAAGGAGAATAATTCATAGTTCAACAAGTAAGAAAAAAATACTTTAATCTGTTCTTCTATAAAGAAAAAGAATTTGGATATTGACATTGATTTTTTTTACTATCAGTGTCTTAAAAACTTAGTTTAAAGACGTTAAGATTGACGTCGCGTCGTTAATTAAGTTGCCTACTTTTACCACAGTTTGCAAATTTCCTATCATAACAATTTTCATTCCTAATTGGACAACGAAGGGCTTTTCTAATGATTATCTATTTACAAACGACGCAGTTCCTAACCTAATCAGCAATACAATTTCATAATCGGATGACCAGACGATGGGAGATGGTTGTCTTAATGTGTTTGACGACCTTTCAACGAAACCTCATTCCTATACAAATTGCGAAGGTGTGGATCTTCTCACTATTTTAGACCATCGTCCAATACTCTTTGATGGTACCAATCATTTATATTTGGGAGACTAGCAGCAATCAACGGAATTACTTATATTTAAAAGCTTTTCTATTGTTTTCTCTCCAAGACACTTTACTTAACCTCCTTTATACGACTCCGTTAAATTATTTCTTTTTAATTTGGCTGAGATGACTTGAATGATGTAACTAAATCTTCTGCTGTGCCAAACAACGAACATGCATAAAAAATATTTTTTAATACAGAGATTTGGGTTTTGGTTTTGCTCAGCAGTTACAAAAATCTAGTGTGAACATTATAGTGTCAGGAAGTAAAATTGCTACGAAATACAAGGTTTGAATGTCGGTTTTTGACGTATGGATCTCCTTGCTATTCAGGTCAGGATGTTTACCGCAACCATGGATAATTTAGAACAGTATGAATCATAATTCAATATTCAAATTATGGTACGAAACTGTTTTGTGGTTATGTAGGTATGTGGTATTGTGTTGCGTTATATTTTTTTGTTTGTTTACGATTGTTTGCTACTAATTCCTAGCAATTATACGTGCATTATAGTTTTTAATAATTATGAAAACGGATACGCCCTGTAGTCTATCAAATCGTTGTTATTAAGGTACAACCTAGATTTGGTTGATTTTTCTCTATAAGACATTATTTCTTTGTTAAAATTACATAGTCCATCAATATGCAATAAATTGTTGCACCTTAATTATTTGTAATTTGGCACGGAAAAAAATAGTATTAAAAAGTAGTATGAACATTAAATAAAAAATCATTTTTTCAAAACTAAGTTGAAGATAAAATGAGGTAACTTAATAATTTGTGAGATTGTGACCTAAATACCAAATCTAAGTTAACAAATTACAGATAGTTTGAAAAGTAATGTTGGAAAATTTTCAAAGTTAAGAACTTTTAATGAGCACAACTTCAGCTTTAACAATCGACTTAATCCATATAAAAAGGAAACTCAAACACATAGTTTAGTACTTACAAATTCTAGAATGGGTACTCTGGAGTTTTTATACGTCTTTACTATACTTTTATATCTCTCTTGAGGATGAAACTGAGCTAGTTAAGATTTCAGATGAATGCTAACTCTACTTAAAACTTTTTTTTATTTTAGGTTCCTGTGGTCGCGGGTCCTATGGAATATAAAAATAAGACTAATCTATATATATAAAATTCAAAGTCCTGACTGACTTAACTATATATCAACGCACAGCCCAAACCGGTGGGTCTAGAGATTCCAAATTTGGACTGTAGGTTCCTTACAACGTCTAGGGGTGTACTAAGAAAGGATTTTTCAAAATTCCTACGGGAAACCGAGATATACGCAAACGAAGTTGCGAGGGTATATCAACGCACAGCCCAAACCGCTGGGTCTAGAGATTCCAAATTTGGCATGTAGGATCCTTATAAGGTCCAGACCGACCGGACCGGACCGGACCGGAACGGACCGGACCGGACCGGAACGGATCAGACCTGATCGGTCTGGAAGGAACCGCACCGTACCGGGCCGTGCCGGACCGGATCGAACCGGACCGGATTTTTTTTCATAGATAAAATTCAAAGTCCTGACTGACTTAACTATACATCAACGCACAGCCCAAACCAATGGGCCTAGAGATTTCAAATTTGGACTGTAGGTTCCTTACGACGTCTAGGGGTGTACTAAGAAAGGATTTTTCAAAACCGAGATATACGCAAACGAAGTTGCGAGGGTATATCAACGCACAGCCCAAACCGCTGGGTCTAGAGATTCCAAATTTGACAAGTAGGTTCCTTACGACGTCTAGGGATGTACTAAGAAAGGATTTTTCAAAATTCCCACGGGAAAAGATATATGCATACGAAGTTGCGAGGGGACGCACAGCCCAAACCGCTGGGTCTAGAGATGCCAAATTTGACATGTAGGGTCCTGATAAGGTCCAGACCGACCGGACCGGACCGGACCGGAACGGATCAGACCTGATCGGTCTGGAAGGAACCGCACCGTACCGGGCGGTGCCGGACCGGATCGAACCGGACCGGACCGGATCGAACCGGACCGGACCGGATTTTTTTTCATAGATAAAATTCAAAGTCCTGACTGACTGACTGACTTATCTATATATCAACGCACAGCCCAAACTAATGGGTCTAGAGATTCCAAATTTGGACTGTAGGTTTCTTACGACGTCTAGACGCGTACTAAGAAAGGATTTTTCAAAATTCCCACGGGAAAGCGAGATATACGCATACGAAGTTGCGAGGGGACGCACAGCCCAAACCGCTGAGTCTAGAGATTCCAAATTTGGCATGCAGGGTCCTTATAAGGTCCGGACCGACCGGACCGGACCGGACCGAACCGGACCGGACCGGTTTTTTTTTCTTCATCTATATATATAAAATTCAAAGTCCTGACTGACTTAACTATATATCAACGCACAGCCCAAACTAATGGGTCTAGAGATTCCAAATTTGGACTGTAGGTTTCTTACGACGTCTAGACGCGTACTAAGAAAGGATTTTTCAAAATTCCCACGGGAAAGCGTGATATACGCATACGAAGTTGCGAGGGGACGCACAGCCCAAACCGCTGAGTCTAGAGATTCCAAATTTGTCATGTAGGGTCCTTATAAGGTCCAGACTCCAGACCGACCGGACCGGACTGGACCGGAACGTATCAGACCTGATCGGTCTGGAAGGAACCGCACCGTACCGGGCCGTGCCGGACCGGATCGAACCGGACCGGACCGTTTTTTTTTCTTCATCTATATATATAAAATTCAAAGTCCTGACTGACTTAACTATATATCAACGCACAGCCCAAACCGGTGGGTCTAGAGATTCCAAATTTGGACTGTAGGTTCCTTACGACGTCTAGGGGTGTACTAAGAAAGGATTTTTCAAAATTCCTACGGGAAACCGAGATATACGCAAACGAAGTTGCGAGGGTATATCAACGCACAGCCAAAACCGCTGCGTCTAGAGATTCCAAATTTGGCACGTAGGTTCCTTACGACGTCTAGGGATGTACTAAGAAAGGATTTTTCAAAACTCCAACGGGAAAGCAAGATATACGCAAACGAAGTTGAGAGGGGACGCACAGCCTAAACCGCTGGGTCTAGAGATGCCAAATTTGTCTTATAGGGTCCTTATAAGGACCGGACCGATCGGACCGGACCGGACCGGATGAAACCGTACCGTACCGGGCCGTGCCGGAACGGAATTTGTTTCT
Source organism: Endotricha flammealis (assembly GCA_905163395.2). NCBI lineage: Eukaryota > Metazoa > Arthropoda > Insecta > Lepidoptera > Pyralidae > Endotricha > Endotricha flammealis. The sequence goes on along the minus strand of LR990870.1, from coordinate 6,314,144 downwards.
GAAGAAAGATATGCTAATTGTTACTAGGCCACGCGGGCGAAGCCGCGGGCGGAAGCTAGTGTCATAATAAAAAACGGAAAACGGAATCTAGCAAACACTTTACTTAGGCCAATCGGCGTAGCATAAATTACATAGTATAAAATGACGTCGCGCTGTCTGTCTGTCTGTCGCTTAGATCTTTAAAACTACGCAACGGATTTTGATGCGATTTTTTAAATAGATCGAGTGGTTCAAGACGAAGACTCATCTATACTAATATTATAAAGAAGTAAAGTTTGTGTGTTTGTAAATTTGTTAAATTGTAAGGGGTAATCTCGGGATCTAATGAACCGATTTTAAAAATTATTTCACCAATAGAAAGCCACATTATTGCTGAGTGTCATAGGTTATATAAAAAACCGAAAAATAAAAAGGCTTTTATGTGGTAGTCGGTTTTGCAAAGTGAATCGGAGAAAAAACGGTCGAATGAAAGCGTTTCTTACGAACGCCTGTACTAAAAAAGGATTATTAACATTATGCCCTACGAAGTGGGCACGGGTCAGCTAGTATGTATAATATATTCCGAAATTCCCACGGGAAAGCGGGATTAACGCAAACGAAGTTGCGCTTATCATAAAATAATAATCATTTCGTCATAAGGTGGGTCGATCGATTTGCATGGTCCGAAATGTAATATTTTTACGTTTTTCACAAATTGCAGTTTAATCTTTAGTTAACGGTGTAATCATTATCACCTCCGCTACAAGAAGTTATCTGTAATGTCCTTATATTTTCCAAAGTGGTCGATGTTTTCTAATTTACGTTAATTTCCAGATTATAACAATATTACTTGGAATTCCTTAGGCAAATAATGATACTCAATTTAGGTGGAGGAAGCGAGAAAATTCAGAGGCTTTAAACTGACTAAGGGCGTAATTAGGAGTGATTATATCTGGGATACTCTACAAAATGATTAATGGCCTTTAATTTATCTACTAAGCTACATGGACACTGTATTTAAGTATTTATAAATTCATTAAGTTTTGCTGGAGACTTACCGTTCCCGGACATATCCGTGATAAAAACTATGCTATTATTTTACTTACGAAGTAGTACTTAAGCCTTTTGTTTCCATATCTTTGTATATTATTTTATATTAAATGTCGTTAATCTACTTTAACAAATATAATCTGTGTGAAAAAGTAACAATCGTGTAATAATAATCCACATGCATTTTTTTTATATTTTACTCATTTTGTGCACTTCATCCATCATAGTCGTATCCCGATGACGTCATTGCGCTTCGTAGAATGAATTAATTCGGTGGGTAGTTAAGCAACAATTACACAAGAAACATAGTGAGATTTTAGGTTTGGCTAAATAAAAAATAAAATAAAGAAATGATAAACTATACCAGAACCTGTTTATGAATGTTTCATAATGAAAAAACAAACCTTTTTAAAAGTCGACAATACTTAATTAATACTTCTAAAGCAGGCCAAATCAAATTACACTTATAAAAACACGGTAAAAATTACCATCTTTTTTTCAAAGAGGACGTTGTAAAATTTTCCATGTAACAGGTAATTTATAAAGAAAACGACCCTCTTCAATGCTTCCTTAGAAAATGGGCATCGAATTTGTACTCATGTCACCTCATATATAAATAAATCAATTTGTTTTATGTAATAGAGTTCGTGCGGAACGTGTTATATAAATTTGGGGGATGTCTGTTTTCATTTGTATCGAAATATGTATAGAAATGATGACAACCTGTATTGTATGTACGTTTATTGAAAGGATAGCGAGCATTATGGCGGGACTCTCTATGAAAAAAAAACGTAGGAACTTTTTCATTTGATCAAAAATTCTAAACGTTTATACAAAGAGTAAGTCTTTACATGAACTTTCTGTCTCTAGTCAGAGTACATTTCTTTATTTACGGTGACGGCTTACCATCAGGCCGACCGTATGCTTGTTTGCCACCTGTGTAGTATAAAATAAAAAAATAAAAAATAAAAATTCTCTTATAAACAAAACTAATTAATTACAAATAATGTTTTAGTCTTAAGTATAGTATACAATTTAATATGTTGTTTATAAGAGACTGGTGCCCGTGGTAGGCTGTTAGGCCTGTGTTACAGGTCACCAGGCTCCCATCCCACTTACAGTACACCAAGCTCCCATCCCATTACACAAATCATTCATTACCTACATTAAGTAGGTAATGAATGATTTGTGTAATTTAATAATTAATCTACTCTATAAGTAACATTTTTGTTATACCTCTAGGCTACCTAAGATAGAATGATAGACCGCGCCGCACCTGATTACCATCACCTGATGGTGATCAGGTGCGGCGCGGTCTATCATAATGAACTCTATTCTTACCATAGGTTCCTTATTTGATTTTTATTTAAAGCCAGAAAAGGCGTCACTGCAATCCCGTCAATAGGGGGGAGACAAGGATCTATTGGATTTTCCCCTTCTTAGCAAGAGGTATACCAATTAACCTTCTCATCTTAGTTGGCGGGACTGAAAAAGAAATCACATAATAAGAAAGTATTTGCTTTACAATTTATTTATTTACAATATTAGCTGTAGATTAAAATTTTATTAATATAAACGTAACATTTTTTTAATAAACTCTTTGTTACGTAGTACCATTTTAATTTGAATAAAGCCTTTATAATTGGAGCAAAACTCAAATCCGCATTAAAGGTACGAAAAGTACCTAAAATATAATTACAAAATTACAAGGATTTTCTACACAATTCCCTCTAATAATCCGTGTAGAATTTCTTACACATAATAAATTGCTTAATTATTCGTAACCATTTTAAATGTTCCGCTTAATATTATAATTTCGAGTCCCGATCCAAATATTTCAATGTAAACATCCTTTTGTCATGTTTCTTGGTTTCCAAAAGATAATCTTCCAGCCGGCTCTATGGAAAGTCGTTTCTATTTAGAAGGAATGTTGCTAATATTAAGGATACAAATATGCGAAGACCAACTAGCGATATGTGTGCAAATGTAGTTTACAGATTTCGGCAGCCTGCGATACCTACTGCGCTGTGTAGTATCTTGAATTTTTGTTATGCGACGTAGATCGTTGCGCCGATGATGGGCGAAAATAAAGACTTTAGTTTAGGTTTAGAATAAAAATTTAACATTTAATGCAATTGACGAGCTCCGTGGCCTAATGGTTAGGTACCACGCCAGATCGCCACCCAGGAGGTCCCGGGTTCGATCCCCGGTCGGGTCATGATGAAAAACGAACTTTTTCGGATTGGCCTCGTTGAGTTAGTATCCCATAACACAAGTTTCGAACTTACTTTGGGGCTAGCTCAATCTGTATGAATTGTCCATAAAAATAAAAATAAAATAAGCAGTGCTCGAGAATAAGGTTCTACGGAAAATCTACGGACCAGTAAGGAGCTGGATGCACTCATCGAACACGATACAATCGTTAGGTTTAGTAAGTCGCAGCATCTGAGATGGGCAGTCACCTCGAGGGAATGCCGAACACGAGATCCGTAAAAATAATGAGTAGGTGGACGCCGCAACAAAAACGGCTGCAAGGCAGGCCCAAAAACCGTTGGTTGGATTGCGTGGAGAAAGATTTGAGGAGGATGGGAAGTTTAATTAACTGGAGAAGGACAACCAAGGTGATAAATGGAGGGAGACTGTCGAAGAGGCTCAACCCACAAAGGGTTGTAGCGCCATCGAAAGTAAGAAGTATGTAAGAATAAATTAAATTTTATTTTGTGAATAGAAGTAAATTACAAAATTACCTACTCATGGGTACATTATCGGACTTTGTACCTTTACTAAGTTCTATGTCATACAATAAGAGTCAAAATACTGCAACTGTAAAGTTCAACGTGCACCTGACTGTACCTAAAAATTTTAAGATCACATTAGTTCTATTCTTAACGTACCAAATTTTTATTCAACTCTAATACGTCTACTTACTAATTGATCTATGAAGTTAACGTGGGATGTGGATCATACTCTCAAAGACATCTATTGAGTCCGCATTTCGAATGTACTCGCACGTCGATGAGGAACACACAATACGAATACATAACAAATATAAAACGATGCCTTTGATAAAATTTTCTATTGTCGAATTCCGGGAAAATTAATCTATTTTGTATTTAACAGAACTCCCGTTTAATTATAAAACCGATAAGGATGTGTATTGAGGTCTATATTATACAGGATACTATCGAAAATCGTTTCTATTTAAGGTTACATTCGCTTTTAGTGTATAGAACCTATGCTTGCGCGTGCTTGCGCCTTCAGTCTCCTTGATGTTGATTTATTGAAACTCTATTTTTCGGGATAAAAGGTATCGTACCCTATTATATTCATTGTGTATCAAATTTAATCCAGTATTTAGACATGCAAACTTTTTTATATTATGTATAATACGGTAAATAAAAAAATTTCATTGTCACTTTATCTTTACTAATAAGGTAAGAGCCAGTTTCATAGGTTCTAAATAAGTTTGTCAGCCTATTTTTCAGATAAATTTCACAAAATCGCGATTTTGTATGTTTTTTCTCACAATTTTCTGATAAATGTATGTAAACTATTCTGAAAATCCGGCTAAGCGTTATTATATCAGTGTTTTTATTCTAGACTATTTCGTATGTATTATGTAATTTTGTATTTGGTTTGATACTTACCATCGATGAATTTTATTGCAGCCTACATTTACAATAATGACCTAACATGAATGGACAAATCTAAAAACGCTGACGATTAAACGATATAGCCTATAAAAGTTGGCCATTTCGCGAAATGGCTGTGTATTTCATGATGCTGGTAGTTTTGCTAACTGGCATTCGAAAGAAAAATAAAATGAACTCAGCATTTAAAAGAAAAAAGGTTAAACGAGCCTACATAATTGCTTTATGCCATCTCAAGAAGTTATTGTGTTCGACAATAGCTTCTTGAAGAACCTGATTAGCAAGCGGTCAGGTCGGGCGTCCGGTCCTTTATTGCCATTCTTGAGCAAGCAGTCGTTTCGTCGAAACAATATCTACATCAATTTGGGCAAACTGAAATATATTTGACGTATTACAATTTGACGTCGATAACTTACAGACTAGGTGTATTGGGAACAAGGCGGCCTTTTTGCTCGACGCAGACTTTTTATATGGTACGCTGGCGCTAGTACCTAATATCTAATAACTAAACCACTGTCTTATACCTATTGTAGCCCATAAACAGCAAAACATATGTGAATCGTAGGTAAACTTATCTTCCGTATTCAGAATACTGAATACGTCTGCGCATAACGAGATGAAATAAAAAAAGGTATGGAATATTTTACACGTGAAAACTTTGATATTTAGAACGGCAATATTATTAAAGTTCTACTTTTAATGGGAAATCACTACCTGAGGTTTAAAACGATTTTACACAAAACATTCATAACTTCGTGCGACCGTACTTAAAATTACAAAGATGTCCCCTATGGACTATTTGGGCTGTAAATACTCAAATAATAACGATGATTTGACAATCCATAATTTAAAAATGTATATTTTTATATATTTACATAACTTGTACCTATTTCCATTTTGGCATTATGAAAAAATATTCAAATTTAATTAAGGCAACACTCGTCCTGTCCAATGGGAATAATCTTGTTATTTTGTTTTTTTTTCAGACTGTTTATGCTCCTCTCTGAAAAAAAATCAGGCTTAAATCGATTATTTCCTGATTGAAAGCCACCTTTTCACGGATGAGTGACGCTGTGTTTGCTGTTTACGCCACACGGCTATGGTCCACTTCCAGATCGTACACAAAACAATTGAGCACTGTTTTATTTTATTTTTTTGCTTTATAAGCAGCACTTACTTATTATTTAGGTAACCATAACTTATTGCCAACTTTTTTCATAAAATATGTCCTAAAAACCTAAATGGAAGAAAAGATGTGTGGTAACATCGGCAATTTGTCAGATGAAAACCAGCGGGTCATGCATGGCATGGATGACTGCGTGCAGGCGGCTCGACACGACACGAGACGATACACGTGACTGGCACTTGATTGTTGATTTCAAAATTTTCAGGGCATTCTAGATTTCTAGCTTGCGTGACTTGCAACTTTAAATCATAGTTTTACAAAGAATTCGACGGCTTCGTTTATCTTCGTCAAACTACACACACAAAGACTTGCTAACGAGTCATAAACCAAAATATATATTATAATAAGTAGAATGTATTTTCATGTAGGTACATTTTTTTTAACAGATTCCCGAGTGAACAAATAAATGAGCAAATAATTGAGCCAATAAGTATTTATATTTTAAATTACCGAAACGATTTGTTTATTCAACGCAAAACTCAATGGTTACTTCTTTTTTAATGAGTTACTCATTCTTTAGCAAATTAGCCCTTGAACTTAGCAATGAATGGATCAGATTCACAAGATTTTTGCTTTTGTAAACCAAATCGTGGACGAGATACGCCTCGCACGTAATTCGTGTCGCGCAGTTATTCAAACTGAACCATCTAGGTATTTCACAATATTGCAAAAAGATTACATATCCTTCTCTATTGTTCTGAAAATTCTTATGTTAGAGCGAGATAGACAGCAGGAGCGCTGCAGTTAAACCGTTTGCGATCGCGTTGCCGCCTTGTTTACATTATGAACGCACCATAATATATTTATTTTAAACAAAACTATTTGAGTAAAATACCAACATTTTATTTGATATCATAAATAATATATTTATTTACTGGATATTAAATAGTAGTGGGTATCGGAAAAATGTGAAAGCGGCAATCGGAATGCTTGGTGGGCGGAGGAAGCGCAATATCCACGGTGATCGCATTCCGCACCACCTGGACTTGCCTGCTTATGACTTTAGTAATTAATATTATATAAATATGGCATTTTTTAGCTTTAAAAGTGGTAGAGTATTGATTAAATAAGGCTATCACGAGTAGAAGTATCACTGTCTCAATTAATAGCGGTGTGAAGCAGCAATGCGCTTTGTTGAGAGTATAAGAAATCAGGAAGTTAACTATTATTTTTTTTTTTTATTTATGTTTTGTGCGGCTTAAGTAGCACTGCGACCATGACTGGTCTATTGTGATCGCCACATGATTTGTTAGAGCTCACCGCTAAACCCTGCAGCTGTGATGAACCGCAGGATTTGCTTAGGGGTGAACTCCTTTAACTCATCCGGGCTTAATAAGTGTTTCCCAAGATGAGTGCTGCTCTTGTGTATAAGTGGCCCACATTCCCCCAGAAGATGCAGTGGTGTTTCATCAGCCTCCTTACATCGTCTGCAGGTGCGTGTGTCACTCAGCCCTAAGTTGGACATGTGCTTATTAAGGCAACAATGTCCTGTTAAGGCTCTGACAATAATTCGTAGGTTACTTCTACTGAGCGCTAGGACAAGGTTGCTGTACCTTTTGTCGAAGGCTTTGATTAGAAGTTTTGAGTGATCCATGCCCGGCGATTCCGTCCAGAGCTTGATAGCGTTTTCGAAACAGGAGTACGAAAGGGTTCTGTTAGCTAGGCTTTTTGGTATACCACAGAACGGCTCGGGTCCCTCCTGTGCTCCATTAGCCCCCACTCTTGCAAGCTCATCAGCACGTTCGTTGCCGTTTATGCCTGCGTGCCCTGGTACCCATCTTAAAACTACTCTATTTTTGTTGCCTAGAGTGTTCAGTCGTTCCATGCACTCTTCTACCAGTCTCGATGTGACCACATTCGAGTCTAGCGCTAGTAGAGCGGCTTGGCTATCCGAGTTGATATAAATTTTTTGGTTGGTGTAGCGCTTTTGCAGGTTGGCTTCCGCACATTCTACTATGGCATAAACCTCTGCCTGGAATATAGAGGCGTACTTACCCAAGTTCACACTTTTGTTGAACCTTGGTCGCACTCCATGTATTCCACAGCCTACATTGTGACCCATTTTGGATCCATCTGTGTACCAGATTAAACATCCGGCCTCAAAGGATAGCTGGCTATTTAACCAGTTTTCCCTAGATGGAATTTCTACGGAGTACTGTTTTCCAAATACGTGCCGCAGTAGCATGGCATCGGTTGGCATGCTTAGTATTGGTGAATTCAGGGATGAGTCCTGTAGGATCCTCATTTTCTTGGAGAGCCAATTGCCCCTGCCCTGTATGTTGGCTCTATACATGCTTGCCCTCGCCTCTCTATGTATGAATACATGAAGAGGCAGCAGTCCCAGCAGTGCATTGAGCGCCATTCCAGGGCACGTGGACATAGCTCCCGAGGACATAAGACAGGCAGTTCTCTGCAGGCCGTCTAATTTCTGTTTGGCAGTCACTTGATTTGCTTTGTCGCACCACACCACTGATGCGTACGTTATGATCGGCCGCACAATGGCAGTGTACAACCATAGTGCGGTTCTGGGATTTATACCCCAGTTGTTCCTCATCAAGCGACCGCAGACGCCCATGGCAATCTTCGCTTTTTTTGAAACGTTAGCCAAGTGTGAGTTCCATGTCAGCCTTTGGTCGATAGTAACGCCCAAATATTTGACTTCTGTGGAAAACATAATCATTTTATTATTAAGCTTTGGCCTTACTAATTTGTCCAATAGCCGTTTCTTCGAAAAGGGTACAATAACAGTTTTGTCGGCGTTTACGGAGAGGTCACTTTTGACGCACCAGTCACTGACAGTGTTAAGTCCCTTCTGCATTATACCCGAGATGGTAGATTGGCAGAAACCTCTTACTATGATTACCAAGTCATCTGCATAGCCTTGCGCATCAATTCGGAGTTCTGCTAGTTTGTATAATAGTTCATCTACAGCAAGAGTCCATAGTAAAGGCGATAGAACTCCTCCCTGTGGACATCCTCGTACTGTAGATATCTTAATTGTGGTTTTATGAAGGGCTAATCTTGCTCCTCTATGCGAGAGCATGGAGTTTACCCATCTCACTGTCGTAGGGTCGACATTTTTACTTATCAGCCCATTGACCAGCAGTGAGGTTGATGAGTTGTCAAAAGCTCCTTCTATGTCAAGGAAAGCACACAGTGCTATTTCCTTATCTTCTGTAGCCTTCTCCAGTCTATCCACTAGGCTTATAAGGGCAGTTTCTGTTGATTTACCCTTGCGATAAGCGTGTTGGCTGGGATGGATTGGATGTCTTACTAAAGCTACGTCTCTAATATACCTATCTATCACCTTCTCCATTGTCTTAAGAAGAAATGAAGAGAGGCTTATTGGTCTGTAAGACTTTGGCTGGCTATAATCTCTCTTACCAGTTTTAGGTATAAAAAGAACCTTGACCAAGGTCCACTGATCTGGTAAGTATCCCCAGGCATAACTTGCCCTGAAGATTTTTACCAGATAGGGAATGAGGATGCCCACTCCTTGTTGTAACAGGACGGGCAGTATTCCATCATCTCCGCACGCTTTGTATGATTTAAATGAGTCTACGGCCTACTGAACCTGTTTGGGTCTTATGATCTTTGCAGCCCTGCACCAGTCCTCATTACGAGGCTTATGATAGACAGGGCGTTGTTGGAACAAGTCCCTTATCGTGGACCCTGGAAAGTGGGTCGCGGCCAGCAACTCTAAGGTCTCCTTTTCGCATGTTGTAAAGGAGCCATCTTCCTTTTTGAGGAGTCCAATCTGATTAGTTTTGGTTTTTGAGAGCAATTTATGGAGTTTTGCTGCCTGCGGGAGATTTTTGACCTCTTCACAGACCTTTCTCCATGATGCTCTTTTTGCCTTCCTAATCTCTTTGCTATATTCAGTTAATGCTTTCCTATAGTTCTCCCACAATTGAGTCTTTTTAGCATTGTTGAATAATTTCCTGGTTTTTTCCCTTAGCCTTTGAAGCTTAGAGTTCCACCAGGGTACTTTTCTGGTTGAGGTCTTTATTTTAAGCGGACAGCTCTCTTCAAAGGCTTTTTGAATACCTTTGGTGAGTATGCTAACAGCTACCTCTAGACTCTCAGTTGACCTGATTGTTTTTGGAAAGGTTTCTAGATTTTGACTTAGCTGATTTTTAAAATTAGCCCAGTCTGTTGATCTTGGATCCCTATAAATTGTGGTTTGTGTGTCTAAAGCAGCCCTAACCTCAAAAGTTAAATGTCTGTGATCCGACATTGAGTTTTCACTACTAACTTTCCAGTTATTGATATGCCTGGCAAGATTAGTTGTGGCTATCGTAATATCTAGTACTTCCTGCCTAGCACGCGTCACGAAGGTTGGTTCGCAACCTACATTCAGTGTTGTTAGGTGATTAGTAGTAAGAAAGTCAAAGAGTAACTCACCCCTCTTGTTGATTTTTTGAGTTGGAAGTACCAACGTACTTCCCCAAGAGATGTGGTGGGCATTGGCATCGCAGCCAATCAGAAGCTCGGCGTTGTGTTGGGTAGCGTATTCCACCACTCTCGCCAGGTCTTCTGTCGGGTCATCTTTTTCTCCAGGAAGATAGGCAGAGCACATGATTACTCTCGCTCCATTCCACCCTTTGAGGTTGACAAAAGCAGCTACCAAGTCGTCATTGCAAACTTCTGTAATCAGTAGAAAATCAACACAGTTGTTAAAAATTATACAAGCTCTGGGTCTATTACCAGTATTATTACTGAGAATCTTACCGGCAGCATTCAGTCCCAGAACCTGAGCGTTGGCTACCCAAGGTTCTTGGATTAAGGCAATGCTAGCTTTGCCCTCAGCAAGACAACACTCCATTACCGCAGATGATGCTGCAGCATGGTGGAGGTTGGCTTGCAGGACCCTCACCCCTCCTGCCTGGGTAGCCTCTAGCGGTTTCCCGCCGGCTTAGAGCGCCCAGACTTCGGACGTGGACGTCCTCGGTGTGTGCGCCAAGCATTATGGGAAGCCGCTGTCTCTGACGCCTGTGCCTTCCTTCTATGAGGCACCGGCCTGGGCTCCCTGGCTGCGGCATGCTGCTGTCCGCTTTGAGCCGTGCTGGGCTGTGGCTCAGTGATCCCAACGCTGCTCCGAGGCATTTGTCTAGGTGTTTCCCTAGCCACGGTCTGCCGTGGTTCTGGAGTCTCCCTGACTTGCCTCTCAGAGCCGGAAGTTGATGGTTGAGGCTCCTGTGAACCTGAAGTAGCAGCAGATGGAGGGCCAACCTTTGGGTCACTCCTGACTTTAAAAATAAGCTTTTTAAAGCCAAGGGCCACCTCAAAGTTTTTAGACCGAAGGGCTGCGACAGAGAGCTCATCAAGGAAGAAGGACACCACATGCCCATTCCCTTCAGCCCTACTGTGCGCAACCCTCCAGTACTCCGTGTTGAGCCCTTCATTCTGGATCCCCAGCAATTTGGTAGCTTCGTCTAGCGACTCTGCCTCAGAGCTGGGGATGAAAATAGTGCCGACCGTAGGCTTTGGCAGCTCGCTCTCCGGTACCACGGTGAGTGATGCCTCGTCCCACGGCTTTATCTTTGGAATCACCTCCGAGAGCCAATTGACACTGGCTTTATCCTCGCAGATGACGTTGATCCACCCAGGTCTGTGTGTGAAGCCCGTGAATTTTGGTCCCTTTCCCTTGTCGGCGATGTTTAACATCGCCAGGGTCAGGGAGCGATGCACTAGCTTCATCTGGTCCTCGCTCATGGGGCTCAGATTCCTGATGCCCACGCGCGTTTGCCCAGCGACCTGGCTGAAAGTCGGTTGTGTCACGGGCACGGGAGCCCGTGCCACAGCTGGCACATCGGACGGGGAAGCCCCCGTCCGAGGTGTCTTCTTCGCGTGCTCCTTCGGCGAAGCCTCCTCAGACCTAGGCCTTTTTTTGGCCTTCGGATCTGGAGGAACGCCCGTGATCGGAATTTCATTCCAAGGCTTTGAAGCCAAGGCGCGGGCCTCATCGACCCCCACATTGGCTGCTAGTAGCCTTCGGAATCGCTTCCGAGCTGCACCACTCAATCTTACGTGGCGGTTGGGGGCCTCATCCGTCTTTGAGGCAGAGGCACAGGAGCCTCCTGCCTTAGACGGGCTAGTCCCTTCAACCGCTGTCGCAGTTTTTGTACTAGGGGAGGCTAATAAAACCTCCTCCATTAGTTCTATCGTCTCCCCTAAGAGGGGAGAGAACGGTTCTCCAGTTGGAGACGATGGCATTTCTATGTCTGTATTTTTTCTATTTAAATCTTCCATGTTGAACCCACGAGAAGCTAGGGAACTAAAAATGCCCACCGACAGAGCCCCGCATGCCGGATGGGAGGACTAAAAATACTACCCGATTCGTCCAGGTGTCGGGTAGCCACCGTTCATGACTGAGCTCACCCCCAGCCACGCATCCCTCGGCACGGTACGGATAACACCTTGGATTGGTATACGAAGTTAACTAACTAACACCTCCCCTTTTCTCCTTATTCACAGCAGCGATTGCTTACCATTGGGTGAACTGTTACTCAATAACTTATTAATCTTCATCATGAAAATCAATAAAATAATTTAATTATATATATTCTTATTAGTTAGGTATTGGGGTATTGGCTCCATTCAGCGTAACATCATCCGTGTAATAAATACAACATGGTAGTTAACAACATAAAGCAAGCGTAAATCAAACAATTTTACGGAGTTTTCATTTCAATTAACGAAATCTGCCAAACGAATGCTTCACATTTGGCTCTAAATGAAAAACAAAACAAACAATTTGTGATTCTTTGTAAACAAAATCGGAAGTAAACAATTGAAGGTGGATACATAAAGTTTACTTTCAATTAGCAATTAATTTATTTCTTTTAACAGATCAAACAAAGGGTTCAATAAATATTGTTTTAGCTAATTCCAGAATATTCTCGATGGATTTATATGTATTTAAGATTATAAAAGAGTTTTTACCATCGAACTGCTCGTCACCGGCGTGGAATCCAACCTCACACTCTAGAACCAAAATGGTCGCGTACTACGCGGTTTCAGAGGAGTTTCGTCCCGCGAACGCTGAGGCTGTGGAATGAGATCCCCGCCGAGGTCTTTCCATTAGACTATAATATGGGGTTCTTCAAAAGGGGCATTAAAAGATTTTTACAGGGTCGGCAACGCGCGAGTGATGCTCCCGGTGTTGCAAGCGTCCATAGGCTGCGGTGACCGCTCACCATCAGGCGGACCGTAAGCTTGTTTGCCACCTTTGTGGTACAAAAAAAAATAGTTTATACCAGATTCGCCCAACTTATGCCCCATATTATAAAACTTCATGCATAATTTATTTATTTTTGTTTAGGTGAAATTTTAATCCTACATTTTATAGATATCCTTTTTAAATTCATATCGGCAAGTAGCGGCTAATGAATCATAATCATAACCAACATAAATTTATAAAACACTAGATTTTTGTCCGCGACTTCGTCCGCGTGAAGTTTCGGGCCCGTTCCCGTGGGAACCACATTGAATTTCGGGAAAAACTATAACCTATGTCACTCCCTGATAATGTAGCTTTCTACTGGTGAAAGAACTTTTGAAATCGGTCCAGTAGTTTCGGAGCCTATTCAATTCAAATAAACAAACCAACAAACAATAAAATCTTTCCTCTTTATAATATTAGTATAGATTTATTTTAAATATTTGTTCTAATTCAAAAGTATGTTCACAGCAAACAGCCAGTACCTTCGATTTTATACCTAAATACACTGGGCGTCAAAAATAAGTAGTACAGTTTTAAAATTGCAATTACTCTTAAAACTATAGAAGTTAGAGTTTTGAAATAAAAATCAATCTTTAAAAGACGATATTATGCATGAAGTTTTTATTAAATGAAATGAAATTGTCTTTTAACTTTTTTTATTTCAAAGGTTTAGCTTCTGTAGTTTAGGAGATATTGAAATTTTAAAAACTACTTATTTTTGACGCCCAGTGTAGTTGCGCGCTTAAAATTTAAATAAAATTGTGAATGTATGCAAAAAATCTCACAGAATATTCAAACGTTACCTTCGAACCACGAGATAAATATTTCATACAAATATTAATTCAGTGTCGATTTATTGCAACCGTTATTCTTAAAGGTAAGGAATACCAGGAGGCCTTTAATATTCTATTACAACATTTACAACGTATCGAATATTGCCTTAACTTGACTTAAACCGTTCATCCGTTATGATAATATACGATGGGCGGGACGCAATTTCTTCCTTTGAGCTCCAGAAAAGGGTTACGGTAATTTACGTGTTAAACATTTAAAGAAATAATATCTTCTTCATCAATGCACTTTCCTTTATTTCATATCAACCCATAATCATCCCACTGCAGTGATTCTCTTATTTGGAGTCGGTAGAATGTCCATATCACAATAATTGCAGTCAGCTCTTCAGTCACTCCAGCTAGTTTCATATCACTATGCAGTCATTTAAACTCTTCTTCGACCTACTCCTGCTCTTCCATACAATCATAATCATTTTCTTTATTCTCTGACTCACATCTCCTCTGTATGTTCTTCTCTGCCTTTGGCCTCGCAATATGTCCGCCATAAACGTACTTTCAAGCTTCATCATATCAACCCATAATCATCACTGCAGGGATACGGGTCTCCCTTCAACCGAAGGTGATTTTTTTTTTTTTTTCTTGACGATGTTGTGCAAGCTAGTGAAGCGCTAACGGGATACGTTTGACCAGCAACATTGGTTTTACATAAGCGAGGTGTCAACCCGCCGCACAACCCCCGAAATGCTGGAGGACCACACCCGTCGTTGGTCAGCGAGTCCATCGGACTTAGCCGGTTAGTGTAGCTAGGCTGTACTACCGACCATTCCCCTATTCGCCACCTTGGGGACGCTCCCCTATGAGGTGTGTCCCCTCCCCGCTGTGAGGGCCAGCGCGGGGATCGAAGGTGATTAGAGCGTACTCTGCCACGCTGCTCCGTTGCGGATTGGCAGAGGCCGGTGTTTTCAAGCCGCCCGAGGGCCACTGACTTGGCTTAACGACTGTCATCTATCGACAACAGCCGGGACCGAGACGGCTTACGTGCCCTTCAAAGCACGGAGGAGCTCAAGATAACGAAACCCATCCAAACACTGGCTATGGTCGACGTCGCTTAACTTGCGTGTTCATATTAGAGTGCGACACACAGCGACCCCATATCCCCATGCCAACACTATATCCATGGCTGTAAGCTGCTAACTATTATTTAACCCAGTACACTATAGCTACTAACAAATTATAGACCTATAGATTGCGTTAACTATTCTAAATCACAACAAAACTAATTCTTTTTAAAAAGTAGTGTCACTTTTTAAAAATAATTTTATTCTAATATTATTTCAATTTTTTTTATGTGCAATGCAAATTTGCATAATGACTTTTGTGTGTTTACATGTTTCATTTCAACGTTTAAATTTTCAATAAAACGAAACATCACTAAGCGAACGCCAATTAAACTGTAACTAGGTACCAATTTTGTCATACTCGTAATTTATTTTTAGTGCTTTCATGCCAAAATAATTTACTTACACAAGTTCTCAGAATTTTTAGGAGAACGATCGTACATGATATTTCATTTTTGTACAAGTTAGATATCGACAAGGAAAACTCCGAATGTGGGAATGAGAACTTACTAATTACATGTGCGGAAACCTTCAAGGAAACGCAACAGTTGTGGAGCGAAGCGAAATGACAACTAACTTGGCGGAACTTTCCTTTTCGTAAAATACCGTTAACGAAGAAATTTCCAAACACGTCACCTTTCCTTACAGGAAATCCTATTAAGGTTGATGAAAAAGGAAAATGTGTGGATATGACAACAGATTATGATTGTCTGGGAGAAACATTGTTTAGCTTTCAGAAATATAATATGTGAAAGAAAACTGCCAACCTAATTATCTGATTATATTATTCCGTTTAACTTTTCGACTTCAGGTTTGCTCTACCGACTAGTATATATATTATTGCAATCGTTTAGTTACATCAATAACTGATGTAGACAGTTATTGCTCATATTAGGATTCTTGGAGTGATATGAATAATTAATAAATTCTACACAATTTACACAGGACTACCTAGTCCCAGAGTAAGCTAGTCTATTACCTACTTACCAGATTATGGTATTGATTGTGTCTGTTTCCTAACCAGCTACATATTAAATGTATTCTACGCCGAATCCCTCGTGTAGTCGTGTGAGATTCGGCGTATGATAAATTTTTCGGCACATAGCTCAAATTTATCATAGAGGTTCCCTTTTTGATAAAGACAAGAAATAAACTGGAATTTTGGCATTTCCCGCGGCACACCAAACACATAAACGTTATGCAAACGAAGTAGCGCGATTTCCGCTAGTCTGAAATATGATCTTCTGCTTTTACTACTAAACGCAAATTTACATTTAGAAAAAAATATTGTCTAACCATTTCCTTATTAATGACGTCTGACAGATTTCAAGTTCAGATAATTTTGAGAAATAGCTGGGGAACTTAATAATAAAAAAACCGGCCAAGTGCGAGTCGGACTCCAGCACCGAGGGTTCCGTACAAGCCTGGTAAGTAAAAGTTATGTTTATTTTTTTATTATACTTATACTAGCGAAACCCGCGAAACTTCGTTTGCGTGTATCCCGCTTTCCCGTGGGAATTTTTTCTCTTCATAAGAACCATCCTTGTACTTCAAGGAATATTCTAGAAAAGAATTAGCGAAATCGGTTCAGCTGTTCTCGAGATTTGCGCTTTGCAACACATTCAGCGATTCATTTTTATATTATAGACTAGAGAAACCCGCGCAACTTCGTGTGCGTTTATCCTTTTCCGTGGGAATTTCAAAAAATCCTTTCATATCGCTTGGTCACACCCAAAAAATTGTCATATGTATAGATTTTATTTTTCTATTTTCATACTTCTCATTACAATCTTTGAAGTGGGCGTTTATGAAATAGGCTAGCCCAACCCAGTGAAGAGTCACCCTTTTACAGAATATTGACGTGAAGCAGCAATGCGTTTCGTTCGGGGAGTGAAATATCCGAAATTCTTATTTGTTACCTTTGTGGTATAGAAAAAATCTAACTCATTCCTTATACTATTTCTCGCTATATCCTGTTTTTTCCTGTTATAGGTCGGCAACGGGTTAGGGACCCTAGAATCTATGTGCTCCATAGTCGACGGTAATCGCCTAATATCAAATGATCCATATTCCTGAGCTTGTTTTCCAACCACTTCCGTAAAAAAAATGTTTAAGTATATCGGTAATTCAATACCTACAACCTCACAACAACACTACGAAATAATAGAGCGAGTCGACGTAATGAGATTTCCTATAAGTGAGAAAGAGACAAAATTACCCACATATACATTTTTTTCAAGAATTTAAATAAAATAAGTATCACATCTTTCATCAATTCTCTTAAACAATTTTTATGCAAAATTTGAAGTAGATTGGACCAAGGAATCAAGTTGTCCCAAAGTAACTTTACCCCCCTTTTTTACCCCCTTAGAGTTCGAATTTCGAAAAATCCTTTCTTATCGGACGCCTACGTCTTATAATAGTTCTACCTGCCAAATTTCAGATTTTTACGATGAGCGGTTTAGGCTGTGCGTTGATTCTCAGTCAGTCAGTCAGTCAGGACAAAGCATTTTATATATATAGATAATGTAACCAAAAATTTATGCTTTTCGCATTTTTTCCTTTATCTGTACTATAAGACGTTGCTTTGTACCAAATTTCAAGTTTCTGAGCTTTCAGGAAGTACCCTGTAAGTTTTATTCCCTTGCGAAAGTCGAAAATGCGGCATAAACGGCTGCATCTTTTGATTGCGTTAGCTTAGAAGTTTGATTTTATCACAGCTCCTAGGGACAGTAGACATGAGTATTTGATATGAATTTCAGCTTGATACCTCTATACGTTCCAGAGAAAAAGGGTCAAAGTAATCTTATAAGGGTTCCGTTTTTTTCGCTAACGCGGAACGCTGAAAAGGACTGTTTTATAATGAAAAGCCCTGAAGCGAAATTAAATTCTTGTAGAAACCTAATTGATGACATTACCTGCCTAAACTATTCAGTTTAGATGTTAACACCATGTTAACACGACAAAATTCAAATTCAAAATTCAAAACTTTTATGCAGAGAATAGGTTTTCACAAACACGTTCTCTTGTCAGAGTATACAATTGTAATAAATGATTTGTATAAATTAATCTACTCTATATACTACTACCATTTCGGAAACAAAAGCAAAATGACCACTGGTAAAAAAGAAATGGCGAAAGAAAACCGTTACGGCCTTTTTAGTCATTTAAAAATATATCGTACGTCTTTTTTTTTAAACATTTATTTTAAACTAACATTACGCACTTGGAATGTCAATAAATAGTGCCATTAATTTGTCTTAACATAAA
Organism: Endotricha flammealis; assembly: GCA_905163395.2. NCBI lineage: Eukaryota > Metazoa > Arthropoda > Insecta > Lepidoptera > Pyralidae > Endotricha > Endotricha flammealis. The sequence continues at coordinate 6,295,872 of LR990870.1, read as the reverse complement.
ATTAAATCTAAAATGTATAATGCAAAATCGGTGTTAAAGATAGGAGCAGACCAGGCCCACAAGGCAGCAACCGTTTTCGTGTATTTTCGAGTTGACGTGAGAGTCGGCCTGCCATTACATAGGCTCACCATCAACAATATTATGAACAGACAGAACAACTAAGTACATTTTATCATTGTTTATGATCCCTATCTCTACAACATAAAATTCAATTTATAGTGGCTATTTTACCACGTTTAAGGCTTAAAAATTTGGGAGAAATAGGGTTATTTCCGTGAGTAATACTTTGTAGTCAACGCTGTTGGTAAACAAGAAAAGTTCTGTTTTTCCAGCAGTGTTGAAAAACGAAGCGAATTTCCGGATTTTAAACGGAAATTTCACTTTGCCCGAATAGGACTTTTTTCCCAATCGTCAACAAAGTTACTGAGTCGGAATAACCCGAGAGATACGTGACATGTGATCTTAGACTTCTCTTTTCGACCCCACGCTGATAATCGCCTTTATTTGTCCATGATCATGGTCAACGTAGTAAACACCGTCGCCCATTGAGCACAGAAACCATTCTGTGCTCCATGGGTGACGGTGTTTACTTATCATCAGATAGCACGCACACTCGTTTGTCAACCTCTTCATTAAAATTAACAAATAAAATAATTGAATTTTAAATGTGAAAAGTTGTAAAATCATCGGCAGCCTTTGATCAATGTTTATTAACTTTTATGAACATTAAGGACAAATTTTCATCTGAACTTCGCAGATAGATAGGTATTGGAAACATTTCTGACGTAAATGAAGACAAATGAAGCATTGAAAATAAATATAAATTTTAGGTTTCAGTTTAAAATATACCGATTCAGGCATTTTACGTTAATTTCATTTGTGTAATTGTTACTCTATTTTGTAAATTTTGTGAAAAATACTTTTTCACTTCTCATGCTCAGAAAATGCTTATTTGCGCAGGATATAGGCTGCACAAAATCGAATTTTGTGCACAAGGGCAAAAACGTATCTACTCATAAATACTAACTATATTAAGGCAAAGAAAATGAGCCATACAGCAAACACAATAAAAAGTTCAGAGATAGAATTTGTTATTTTATAATATTTACTTTAATTTATTTGCCTTATGTGTTTTTTAAGTCACAAAAGATATTAAAATTTAAATTAAAGTACGGTAGGGTATTTAATTAATTTAAGAAAATTATTTTACTACAAAATTAATTGAATAGTAGGCTGTATAGGTCTGCAGCCCAAGCCTAATATCAATGTCGTAAGATTTAAAAAGAAAAGCGGCGGGAAACAGGTCTTGTTTTTTCGTGCGTTTATTAATTTATTTCCTCGCAATCGAAGTGAAAAGCAGAGTTTATAACTCGTCCACAAAACTATTTTTATCCTCGAAATTACTATCAGCCTGCTAAAAGTCTCGGATAGAAATGATTCGTTTTGTGCACTTGTTGTAAAATCTACTATTTTTTCTCTCAAGTCTCAACGTAAAAAGCCACAACTAAGATCAAAAATTTGAATTTAAAGATGTCATAAGAACAAAAATAATTTTGCAGCGGCAGCAATGGTGATATGCTCTTGTTTGTGTTCGCATGGTTCTTTTTTATGACGATAGGTGTCGCCACAATTTCATCAAAACAATATATCTTTAACTAGCTTTTCCCCGCGGCTTCGCTCGCGGTAATTTTATGACATAGATCTCGTTTGACAAGAAAACAACTCATAGCGCGACTTGTGGCGCCATCTGTTGGCCGATACAGCGCCCTCTATAGTAGAATAGCCTATGTTGGGCTCTGTACCCCTAACAATATGTATGCAAATTTTCATAATGATCGGCTGCTTAGTCAAGCCGTGAGCCCGTGAAGGAATAACAAACAAACTCACTTTGTCATTTATAATATTAGTAAGGATAGATGTGAGTGTGAAACATGAATGATGACATGATTTTTACTTGTTTTTTCAGATTTCATATTTAGTTAGTGAATGAATGAATGACCTTTCACTTTTATTATTATAGATACAGAGAGCAACAATAACTTACGTCAAGTTACGTCTTTGTTCTGTATTTTATCTCCTCATAACTTGGAAACTACACAATATTACGGAAAGATTTACCGCTTCGATGCGTCACTTCATGGAGGAATTTCTAAAAATTACCAACAAATAAACCTTTCTGAGTTGTATCACGATATAACTTTTCATCTTTACACACGACGTGAATTTCGAAACCAAACAAAACAGGCTATACAATACCGGCTCTTGTAGTATATGGGGTTATATGGGTATATCATTTACGTGTATTCTAGAACCCAGCGGGCATTGTATCGTGACCCATTGTGCTACTAATGAGCAATCGCCCCTCCTGACTTCACGCAACTCTGCCCTCAATAGACTTAATAGTGAACTCCGAAAGGATGTTTTCTTAAGTATTTCATGGAATTTTCCTTAGTTTGAACGTAAATTTGCGGTGGCAAGTTACCGTTAAATTGTTTGAGATGTGATTAATGTGATTAAATTTGGTTGGATGACATTTGACGTAATCGAATTAGAATCAAAATCACAAAAAGTGTTAACTTAATCATTCAAAATATGCTTATCAACCCCTGTGGAATCTGGTCTGGGGCAGCCGACAAATAGCATATCAGCGTTACATTATCTACCTGTTACTTTTGACGTTATGTAGGTATTAAGGATGGAGAGATGAGGAAAAGAGGAAGGGATGAAGAAAACTTATATTATAGAAAAATATGAATCGATGGCGAAAGGTGAAAAAGTGAAGTGAAGTGACAGTAAAATAAAATATAAAAACCATAAAGAAAAAGGAAACAATAACTATTTACAAAGAGGTTTTTAAAAAGAGTTCGGTTTGTCACAGTAGGTATTTAGTAAGATAGGCCTCAGGTTACTTTTATTTCCGGTGCATGAAACTATCCAATTTCATATTAGGCACAAGATAAATAAAATGAAATGTAATATGCCATACAAATAGAGCATAATATCAGTAAACGATATCCCCAATCAGACAGAATAACTTGAAGGAAGACAGCAAATTCGGCAATTCTCCGTAAATAAATAAATGGGCAAACAAACTGTCGGCCGACCCCTGCATTAGATATGCAAATGTGAAATGGTACGGGAATTTGGGCGAATAAGCAAATTATAAATAGAAATACCTAAATCTGTACGATTTATAATGTGAGTTTTGTGAGCTTGTGAATGTTCTCGAACAATTTTTTCATCTGTCTAGTCTAAAGGAAATTCCAAGAAATTTCGCTTAGAGAATTCACGTTTAGAAATCTTTACCTTAACAGCCTGTTTACTTGCGAAGTTGACCGAGGTGAAGGTAAAAGATAATAGAAATGTAAGACTAAACGAAGTAAAATGAAGTGCTCTCTCCACATTCAAATACGAAGTTATTAATCATAATTCCAAAGTAAAGGCTAGAATCGATTCTGACGAAGATAGATCAGTAAAATTTTTGAAATATTTCATGTATATCCATGATAAACAAACAATCACGCATAATTTAATTTTTTCATTAAAATTTCATGTTTTATACTTTTGAAAACTTTTTCATTACCCAAGTACTTACTCTTTTTACAGAAAAATAATTGTCCATAAAATCATGTAAGATCTGCTGTTATTATATTCTGTAATATAAGTTGGCTATTGTTAGAAGCCAAGTATTACCGGCTCTTAGCGTTGCAACGGGGTTTGAATGGAGGCAATCAGCGCCAGCGCCCGCGATTGGAGCCGTCCTCCTCTAGACTCTATTTCGCTGCATTCTCACTGAAATTGCATGCATCTATAGTAAAGATTTACGGCTTTTTTGCAATATCGGCTATTTCGACGTTAACGACGTTTTAGTCATGACTTTTTATCTATTAAACTAGCAAACATACAGTAGACATACAAGCAAGCGGGCCACCTGATGGAAAGCGGTCACCGCCGCCTATGGACATCAGTAACACCAGGGACGACTAATGAGTTGTCCACCAAGGAGGTTAAAGAAAAGGAAGCAGGAAGGGAAGGGAAAGAAGGAGAATTTTTAGGGTTCCGTAGTAAAAAAGAAATCTTTTTAATTTCGCTATATCCGTCTGTCTGTCTATCCACAGACGCATTGATATATTGCACATGCCTCTAAATCCATTTACTGTATTTAGATAGATGATTTTTTCATGTTTTGAAAATTATATTAAACCTAATTAAATATTGAACCTGTCTTTGTAAGTATAAAAAGTTCTCAATCAATTATTTCCATTGTACCAAAATTAGTTAATATAAAAATACTAGTAAATTATTTTAATTATTTATGCACAGTAGTGCCATCTTTATCAGACTTTTGAGAAAATCCTACGGGAATCGTGTACCTTTCGGAATAAAAAGTACACTATGTGTTAATCCAAGGTATCAGTCTACTTAGGGTGGTTGTCGGGATACCTCCACGTAGTCCACCCCGGGCAACGCCGGCGCGTCCTTGCCGGTAGCTGAAGTCCCGACACGTGGGTCCTACCTGCGCTCGAGTTGCAGCGAGCCGAGGGTGGAGGGGGACAAGCGGGGTCCGGTCCCTGCGTTTCGCCGGGTGCGGGTTGCAGGCGGACGTTTGTGTCCACTCCCTGCGCTCGGCTAGCGGGTCGACTCGGACATCCTAGTGGGCGCCGACCTAACCAGCCGGCGTGCGGCGCATACCGTAAACCCGTGGGTCCCCCATCCACGGGCCGGGAGCCTTGGCTTAACTCGGGTTACTCGGGCCGCGAGGAAGACAACCTCTATAAAAATTACGAGCGGAGCCAATGGCCGCGCCACGCTGAATAAGTGTGGTGTGGCCGTTGGCTGGCGGTCAGCACAGTGGGTGCGATCGAGTGGACGGGGACCATAGCCCAGCCGAGACGGCGGCGAGCCGGGGAAGGCCTGTCGTCTTGAGGGGGCCATGGTCATCGGTGTCGGCAGTGCACTTGGATGCGGTGTACTGCCGACGGAGCGTATCGGGGGCGAGCGGGTCCGGCTGGTACCTTGGCCGGACGGCCCTAGCGGGGTCGCGGTTGTATACGGTTTCCCGTGGCCCCGCCATACAGGGTAAGAGGCATCCCGTCGTTTTTTAGTTGTATGTTCCACACTCCCTACCGCGTGCTCCCCGGGCGGTGGGGCTGCCACAAAGCATTTTACTGACGTAAAAAAAACCTACTTACGTACCAAATATCATAAATATTGACCCCGCCATTTGAGCGTGAAGAAGTAACAAACATACACATAACTTTCGCCTTTATAATATTAGTAAGATTTAATTTACGGAGTCGTAAAAGTACTTTTTGATTCTAATCTAATAGGCTCCATAATAAATTATAATATTATCACCCACCACCACTGTTTCAACATGCCTAATGTTAATGTCCAACGAAATAAAAAACCCTTTAAAAGTTTAATAGACTTTGAAAACTTTATTCAAATAAAATGAAAGAAAACGTAATAAAAAGAGTTATGTCACTTTAAGTTTTTGTGTGCATTATTTTCAAAGTTTATGCTAAAGACTTTATGAGTTATTACCATTTGATTTATTATATTACTTTTATATTATAGTAGAAACAGATGAAAAAGCTCAAGATGGATATTTTTATAAATTTAATAAAAAATACATACAGAATTAACAAGGAATATTAATGTCAACAAGGAGAAATAGAGACTCTAAAAATATTTAATACTTTCTGCCAGAATTCTGAGTAGTAGTAGAGGTACTTAACTACCAAACTTAGCTTCGGATTAAAATTCGCAAAACGCGAGGTATCATACCGTAACCGAAGCTCTGATGATTGGAGAAAAACCTCCTCTAGCAATTGCTGGATCACCACGTAACACAGTAGTTTACAATAAAATTGTACATAATTGTGTATCTGCATATGATCAAGATCACCTTCGATTGAAGACGGAGATACGCATCAGCGATACGGATAGTGTTTATAGACTTCGGATCGGGTTTACATAAAATATTATAGAAACTCAACTTTATTTATCTTTCAAAATGTCAATGCAAATAAACCTCTAATAGTACAATTACTGTAAAATTACACGTTTAAAACTATTACGTAATGACGTGGTAATTAAGCTGAGGACAGATGAGATCTTTATAGACATAGAATAGATAGCATCGCAGACAGGCACGCGCTCGCGGTCGACGCGAAATTAAACGGAAATCGAACGCTGTGGCTTGTGGTCGCACCGAAGCAGCGGCGGAGTATCTACGTCTCATCCCATCTCAGTTATCACATTATCTGTGAGAGATTAACATCTGGCTGTAGGATGGCATCGAATAGTAATAATTGCTTTGTGATTATGTTCTTTATGTGTTACATTATGATTATGATTCGGGTTGTCATGATGTCTGGATAACTTTAATTTTGAATTTTGTTTGCAGTTTTTGTACTTATAGTGATTTATGAAGTAAATTCCTACTTAATATAGAATTTTGACAAGGTTAACAAAAACAAATTCTACTACCATAATGCTATTATATTGTGAATGAATAATAGAATCGTACGAGGTATAATGGATCGGAAATCCCGTCAGTCGACGTGTTAAAACGTTTATATATCGCCTTATTATTGAACGAGATCAAACGCAGAGTTTTGGTAGAGTTTTCTTATATACTCTGCCAAGATTTCGTTTTCATGAATTCAGTTTACAGTGAAAAAGTTGTTTATCTTGTAATTATCATTTAGTATAGGACTTTTGGTATAGGCATATATTATCTGGACCGATGTTACAAACTTCTTTCTGCCTTTCCATGGCCATTGTTAATGTTCTGCACCGCTTTGTATTTAGATGCACTGCTCAGTCCTTTAAAAACTTTCAGGGACTCTGAACAGAGAGATTGTTCGTCTAAGAATATCCTAGATATAAGCTGGGTATTGTAAGTGTTATCCTAAGATGCTTATCTAAGTAATCTATTATTCAAGTGCCGGTCAAGATTGAGTGATAAACATCGTCACCAACACATCCCAGATTTCCGAAAGTCAGTATCAAGAAATCCACTTCTAGACCTCTCATTAGGTCTCCAGTAACAGATCTAGTAAACAAACTAATCATTAAAATACGGTTCATTCAATTAAGACGTCCAAAGCCATGTGGACCACGCCTATGCGCGATACCACGCAGAATTACCCTAAGGCCTCCATTGTGGAACTTGTTCAAGTTTGCATAGATAACAGAGCACTGTCTAACTACCCGGAATTTACTTCATTAGAATATCTCAGCTTAATCGCCCCTGTACGATTTCATTACCCTTGGGATGCGGAGGTCATTAAAGTTTTCAATACTATTTCTGGGTTGACAGTTTCAGTAGTCTATTTGCGGTTTTTAGTTTTTTATTTTCTTGTTTACTAATATGGTATGGTGTTACTTTAGATTTATCCACTTCCTGTCGTCTTGATTTAAAAAATTTAAATTTATTTCATATAATCTTCACAACGACATCAACGCTTTTTAACTCAATTGACCGCAACCAACTCTTTTTCTTCATCCACATTTACGATAATTTATGGCTCTTGAAGGTTTTTTCTTCATAACTAATCACAAATCGTTTTACATAAGTTCATCAATATCACATATTTTTAGACAGTATGTAGGTGTTGTATCCCGCTGGTAAAAGTTCTTCTCTCTCCACTCCTATTTGCATCACAAAATATCTAGTCATCTCATAATAAATTATATCCCTTCTTTATAGCAGTACGGGCATCTCCTGAGCCGCGGCGGTTACCAGCCATCCAGGAGCCAGCACATCATGTGGATTTCACAAATGATACCGGTGCCATGCTCAGCTGCACGACCAGAGGCGATTACCGGGTGAGTCCAAAGAACTCTTAAATTTGAAAGATTTAGATGATTTTTGCAAAAGCCCTAAAATTTAAAAAAACTCCTCGGTGTGACGTAAGAAAAATAATCTTATCAACTCATACAGACTCAGTTGAACTATTACTAAAGTTAAATATATTTCATGACATCCTAATTTACGACAAAAATGAAAATCCCGATCTGAATCACCTCTCGCAATTTATGACACAAATTTTCATTTGATTTTTGTAATAGAATTATCTGCTTCCTAACTTTCAGCCGAAAGTCTACCTATACATTTTATTCGGGCCCTCCTAAAATGACTCGCAAGCAAAAACGTCGGGGAAGTAGAATGAATATTTTTATATCCGTATTTGGCTTGATCCCCCAGACTTTTGTAGGTCTTTCAAGTGGATTAGCAAGCGCTTTTGTAAGGAGAATGAAAACAGGCCTTCCATAAGGTCTCGCTCCCACTCGTAAAGCGCAACTCATCCTTATAGGTGACCGTTCACCCCTTAAGCATTTACCCTCTGAAAAGATTCGTAAGCTCGGAGTTTACGTATCTAGAATATTATTACAGGGCCGCTAAAAACAGCCCCTGGTAAGCCCGGATTCTATCCTCCGCTTAAGCAAACGTAAAATTTTCCTGTCTATATACAATGCGGGGCCATTAGATCCCGATTTTGATGGGAACATCCGAATTTCTTCGGCCGGGGTATCTCTGGATACATGGCTATAGTTTCAAGGATTTGCTTCAACCCTTATAAAAGAAATTGTCGTTGTTAAGAAGTAATATTTTATCATTTTTATAATTGGGAACTAGCAATAGATTTTTATTTATTTTGTATGATTAACACAACTGTAATTTCCATCTACAGTTCCACACTTAACGAACTATGTAGATAGTTTTTCTTGAATAGAATTCGAACCCGTTATAAATTACAGAATATAATTTGCTTCATAAAATGTCGTCGAAGTTAAAATTTGCATTTCACATCTAAAGCCAAAGTTAAAAAGTATTGCGACTTTTTTTGGTAGGTTGCAAAACACGAGTTGAGTGGGTAAAAAACCTCTCCGTATATCACGTCGGGACTATAAAAATATCCTGCAAAATTGGGTGGTTCTGTATTTCGTGCGCTCAGTAATGGTTGTCACTTTACCTCTGCCTACTCACTAGATTTAGACGTGTTCTAAAAATAAGCGGGTAATGGAGTCTGAAAACATTCGTAGTCAGCGTAATGTTTACTTACATAAAATTTATGAGATCTTAAATAGAGTACAGTACATAACTTTACAGCCTGATGACATAGGCTATTTACAAAAAGCACCTCGCACCGCCGCCCGTGGTAGGCGGTGAAGCGAATGTCATGTCGCATTGGCCTCTATTAAATCCGTTGCACATTACATAGCACCGCATGTCTGTGCGGTGCCGTGTTTGAATCGCCTGTTGGTTCCAAACGAAGCGAGCTCGATCGTACACGCTTATAGCGGGTTGCAGACCAAGAGCTAAGCTAAGTCATTGCTAACTTAGTTCAGCTTAGTCTGCATAGCTGATATGATTTTTCAAACTTGGGTGCAGACCACAACAAGTAATGTATGTTAAACTTTTTTTTTTTTTTTACGTCAGAAAAATGCTTTGTGGCAGCCCCACCGCCCGGGGAGCACGCGGTGGGGACTGTGGAACTTACCACTAAAAAACTGACGGGATGCCTCTTGCCCTGTGTGGCGGGGCCACGGGAAACTGGGATACAACCGCGACCCCGCCAGGGCCGTCCGGCCAAGGTACCAGCCGGACCCGCTCGCCCCCGATACGCTCCGTCAGCAGTACACCGCATCCAGGTGCACTGCCGACACCGAGGACCATCGCTCCCTCAAGACGACGGGCCTTCCCCGGCCCGCCGTCTCGGCTGGGCTATGGTCCCCGTCCACTCGGCGATCGCACCCACTGTGCCGACCGCCAGCCAACGGCCACACCACACTTATTCAGCGTGGCGCGGCCGTCAGCTCCGCTCGTGATTTTTATAGAGGTTGTCTTCCTCGTGGCCCGGGCGGTTAAGCCAAGGCCCCCGGCCCGTGGGTGGAGGACCCACGGGTTACGGTATGCGCCGCACGCCGGCTGGTAAGGCCGGCGCCCACTAGGGCGTCCGCGTCAACCCGCGAGCCGAGCGCAGGGAGTGGACACACCCGTCCGCCTGCAACCCGCACCCGGCGAAACGCAGGGACCGGACCCCACTCGTCCCCCTCAACCCGCGGCTCGCCGCAACTCGAGCGCAGGGAGGGGACCCACGTGTCGGGACTTCAGCCGCCGGCAAGGACGCGCCGGCGTTGCCCGGGGTGGACCACGTGGAGGTATCCCGACAACCACCCCAATGTATGTTAAACTTACTCGAAACTAACTTAGCTTATCTCTTGGTCTGCAACCCGCATAAGTTTGTCTAGAAATGCTCCAATAATGTCATTATTGTATATGGTTAATTTTTTATGCATGGCTGAAGTATGAAAGGGTCTTAAGAAAGGGTCAGATTTATTAAGTATAAGTATAATTTTAAATACTTTAGCTCACTCTAGCTCACAACATAAACTACTGCGCTAACATTATTTATCATCCAGAAATTAAATACACCTAAAGCATACGACTTGAATATTGCATGAAACATAAAAGCGAACCCGTGAGAAATATTCAAAATCTGATCACGTCTCCGAAAATAAGTCTCGCGTCGCTCAAGGCTTTTAAAGCATAATTTTTGCTTGCTCTTTCTATTCCAACAAAATTCTTAGAGTGAAACTAATGGAGCGAGACGCAATAACAAATTGGACACAGTGGGAGGGATAAACGGTATATTTCCCAATTTGTTTCCGCCTCTGTAATTCTTTCGTAGAGGATAAACAAATCCCCCTTAGGTCGAACGTCGGCTGTCTTCGCGAGATCCTTGTGTCATCTTGACATATTAAGGTGGTAGTCCACGGTCCGTGACATTACGAACGCCACTACAGTATGGAAAGGATGCTCTTTGCAAAAGTGATAATGCACCGAGCCTTGACAGATCGTCTGGAAGTTGATTCAGCATGTGGTTGTCCGATGCGGGCCGTGCGAGACAATCTGCAAATAACGCACCAGCGCAGCGCAGCAATACTACATCGAGCTATGTTGCGCTGTGCTATGTTTGGTCAACTCGCTCGTCTTATATTTTAATGAGGATACAAACAAACCATGTTGTGCTGCGCTATGTGAAGCTACGCTCTGTTTAAAAACGCAACAGTCTCAAGCGAGGCGCGCTAGCTGAGCCGCGCTGTGCCGAACTGTGCTTTGTTTTTTATGGAGCTCTGCCATGCTGCGCTGTGTCGAGCTGTGCTAGGTCTACTGTCACAATACAACTGTCTGTCAAAATAATGTCTATTAAAAAGAAAAACTCAACCACGAAGATTTTCCTAAAAAAAAATCATAGCAGTTTTTTTATTACTATGGAAACAAGCTATGCTAGCACCACTTTGACAGCTGCCAACCCCATTTGTTCATCGAGGGCAGTGGTCAGATTAAAAAATGGAGATTTTTATAGAAGAAGTTCGGAAACACGAATGTTTGTGGAATCCAACATCCCCATATTATAAAGATACAGAAAAAGAAAAGCCTCCTGGCACGCCATTATACAAACAATTTTGACAGCGCTGTCAAAACTTGTTAAAAAAACGTAGCTTAAGAAACACAGCACAGCACAGCGCAGCATAGCAAAGCGCAGCACAGCTTGATGTTGATTGTTAAAAAAACGTAGCTTAAGAAACACAGCACAGCACAGCGCAGGTACAGCGCAGCATAGCTCGATGTAGATTTGTCACCCTAACGCTAGCTCTATTTTAAGAAAATCCTTATCATCTTGATGTACTAAAGCAGTAGTTCACAATGTTTAATATTGTGGAAACGATACAGCACTAGTGCATTGTAGGAAAACTGTGGAAGTCAGTTAGTAATGCGCCAAATCATCCGAAGGTTAGTTCTGTGTGGCCGTGCGTAATAATGCGCTACACGTCACCGTCATTACGTGTCAGTAGTTCTAAGTTATGTGAATGAAATATGTATGTTAGTCTATAAGGAAAATGTAATATATATATATGTGCATTTTATTGACTGTTGCTTGAAATAAAGAAATTTATTATTAATAATAATAACCGTAGAACCACGCACCGTGTGTAACAAAATTTAGGTCGAACGTCGGCTCTTCTGTCTTCGCAAGATCCTTGTGTCATCTTGACATGTTCTTACCAGATAGGTCGGGCATCACTTATGAGGATGTAGAGTTTATAATTGGAAAACTCTGTGTTATATTTTTGTTTTAGCTTACGGAATTATTACATAACTAACTTCTCTTCTTCGTATCGTTATCCTATTCATCCTAATTCTTCTTATATTAGGAAACCAAATTTTGAAGTTCTTGAACGCTCCAAAATAACGATCATATAACGGAAAGCGCAACATAGGAAGACCACAAGGTGGGTAAGACTTTAAAGAAAGTCGCAGGAAGCCGCTAGGTGCAGGCCGATTCCAACCGGTCATACTGAAAACATTTGGGGTGTTCACAAACAACTAACAAAGCAGTGTCTTGTGGCGAAGATAATGATGTAGATCATGTTACTTTCGCATTTCATTTCATTCACCTGAAGAACGATAGTGACAAAACAGGTTCTAGTTAATCCTTGGATAAATGTATTATCCTCGCACTTCACCATTCTTTGGGATTTATTACTATGTTTGTACTCCGTATTTAACCTGTTGCTGCAATTCTTGGAAGAACAGTTGTTTATATTCTAAAATAAGCGCTACTGATAGTACCGTGTCTAATTGAGATTTACAGAGCTCGGTAAAAGCAACTATCTCTTGTTATATTTTAACCAAAAACAGACGTTAGCTACATTACTTAAAGAGTTATTTTTCTGTGATAGCTAGAGCGTATTTATGAGATTTTTCAGCTGTTAGTTTGATCACGTTAGAGTCCATAAATCCATTTCGACGGATACATTTTAGATAAAACATTATGTAAGTGCACCAGAAACATTATGGGGTGGATTTGACATTTAAACGCCTTTTATTTTATTTATTATTATTTTCAATTATTATTATTTGACATTATTTTATTATTCTTATTTATTTCTTAATTGTAGTAATTTGCTTTTTTTAAAGTACTAAACACAATTTATAATACCTATTTAAGTAAAATCAGGAGCAGTTTCTATAGTTCCTCATGATTTAGCAATTAGGATTTACAAAAAAAAACTACTTATTACAAATACATTTTTGCAAAAGTGGATAGAGTGATATAGATACGATTACATAAGACGCAGAATATTATTGCATTTGAAACAGCGAAATGAGCATTCACACAAAAACGTGTCACGCTCCTCTAAATAAATACGAGAACGGATTTTTTTGGGAATAAAATTTACCGAGTTACGAATGTTTTCGTGAGATTCTACGTGATTCTCTGAGAACAACAGGATACAATGTAGGTAGTTTATTTTCACATTGGACAATATTTGGCTTGTCGAAGTTTATTCAAGATGTTATATGACTAATATTTTTTATATCACTCAAAGATGATCCACGAATAAAAACGTGAGCAGAGAAAAATTCACAGATTTCGTGCTTCACACGACTATCGTGCACATTGGAAATGAATCTACGGAATTCGAAAAAATATTGTCGCTGAGCGACGAGGAGCTCGATGGCGTTGCTGTGTAGTGTGTCGCACTCTAATATGAACACGCAAGTTAAGCAACATCGACCCTAGCCAGCGTTTGGATAGGTTTTGTTATCTTGAGCTTCTCCGTGCTGCTTTCGGATTGTGGATTTCATTTTTTTTTAATCTAGGAGTTAAGAACGGACGTCATAATATTTTTTTTATCTGTGACAGTCACAAGTTTAAAAACAACTGAATGCCCGTGGGGTGACCAAATTCAAATTCAAAACTTTTATTTAGAGAATAAGCTTTCACAAACACGTTCTCTTGTCAGAGTATACAGTTGTAATAAATGATTTTTATAAATCTCGCACGAGACGAGCCAAGCGGAGCGCTAGGGCACTACCTACCTTTTCTCGAAACGTTTCGTCGTTTTTTTGAACCTCATAACTTTGTTTTGGATGATGCTAAATCGTTAAAAATTTCAAGATATAATGACACCAGTACAATCATTAAACATAAAATTTGAATGTCGTAGCTATTATACTTTAGATTTTATTAATGTCTTAAAACCCCCGATTTCGTCACTTGAAAGTGTAGAGTTTGTGAAGTTAGGCCTTGCAGAGGTAGGGCGTGTAGAGTTAGAAGCTTGGCTCTACATGAGATCTGATAACTTTTTGACTATGCGAGTCATTATGGTCTCGTATTGGCAACATTTTACATGAAATTCTTTTTGGTGGGATTAATCTACTCTATATACTATTACTATTTCGGAAACAAAAGCAAAATGACCACTTGTAAAAGAAATGGCGAAAGAAAACCTGTTACGGCCTTTTTTGTCATTTTTAAAATATCGTGTTTTTTTTACCATAAAATTTAAAACTAGGTACATGCAACATTACGTCAATAAATAGTGCCATTAATTTGTCTTAACATAAAATTAAATCTAAAATATAAAATGCTAAATCGGTGTTAAAGATAGGAGCAGACCAGGCCCGCAAGGCAGCAACCGTTCTCGTGTATTTTCGAGTTGACGTGAGAGTCAGCCTGCCAGCCCCCATTACTGGGCTCACCATCAACAATATTATGATGTTGTCGGTAGTTAAGTTATGGTGTACCAAGTCTCAAGTTTGTAAGTGCGAGAATTATTTTTTTTCTTACATGGACAGGGCAGAGACCTTTAAATGACCATAACTTATTTTCCTGACATCCGATTTAAATGCGACAAACCCTATATTCTGCTCCAAGCCGAGCTCTATCTTCCTTAAGTTAAAACAGCATTAAAAACCATTCAGTAATTTAGAAGATGTGCGCGTTCAAACAGACAGACAAAAAAAAGGTTTTTTTAGGTTTTGTTACCTTTCTCTAACTGTTCCCTCTCCATTTTTGCTAAATATGTTCAGACATATCGGGGTCTACTGTTTTATTATATGTATAGAGATTTACAAATAGTCAACGAATTGGAAGACATATTTTGTCTTCCCGATGTATCTGATGATGGTTTTGATACTGTATTGAACGATCCTAAAAAACTATGACGAGCCTAATGACGGGCCTATGGCACCTAGCACCATAATACCTCTCGAAAGTCGAACCTAGCAGTTCATCTGTTGATTTTTCATCTAGCCCTCCGTCCTCCGTCGTCCCATCCCAACGCGATCGTTCTAGGCGGGCAGCAAGATTTGAAATTTTACCCAATATATCTGGTACTCAGCAGACCTCAGAACCTCAAGCCACACGGGCAGAGGGAATATTTTTACCACCGTGTTTACTCAAATATCTCAATCTAAAAACATAGTTTTTTTATCTACCCTAGATGCTTATGTC
This sequence comes from Endotricha flammealis, assembly GCA_905163395.2. Classification (NCBI taxonomy): domain Eukaryota; kingdom Metazoa; phylum Arthropoda; class Insecta; order Lepidoptera; family Pyralidae; genus Endotricha; species Endotricha flammealis. The sequence continues at coordinate 6,280,549 of LR990870.1, read as the reverse complement.
CTATAAAGGGTTAAGCCATCGGTCCCGGCTGTTATCGATGGATGACAGTCGTTAGGCCAAGTCGGTGGCCTTAGGGCGGTTTGAAAACACCGGCCTCTGCCAATCCATCATTGGAGCAGCGTGGCAGAGTACACTCTAATCGCCTTCGACTGAAGGGAGACCCGTATCCCAGCAATGGGATGATTATGAGTTGATATGATGATGATGATGAGCGACGATAAAGTCGGGATAAGGAAAAGGTTACAAAATAAAACTATAACGTTTTTGACTTTGTTCAAAAAGGTTAAGCTACAGGGCCAACCCTTAACCCGATCATCTTTGTTTTAGGCTCAAATTATAGCTGACTAAATTGTCCAGACGAGTTTTTCTCAAATTTTTGATATCATTCTTCGTTTCCAAAATATCGAGCGCCAAAATCAAAAATTCGGAAAGAAATGATATTTATTTTCACATTTTCGGCCATAACTTTTGTCGTTTTTGACTTTCTCAAATAATTCTTTTTGCACCTTACGGCTCTCGTGAATACGCGTCTTTTGAGCCTTTTATCAATATCATATCTTCACAACTCTCCGAGATATAAGGGGATCGCACTTTTTCGTGAAATCGAAGCCTATACTGAAGCGAACGAAAAGACATTTCCAATGTCAAAAGTTCTATTGTTTGATCTTTACAACGAGAAAAAATGACTACACGATACTTGGAATAAAACAGAGTAGGTAACTTTGTTTTAAGTTTGAAACATACAACAAAGAATAAAGTGATTTATGCCCCATTCATAGGAGACAATAAAAAACGTTACTTCAAGTTACTTGGTAAATTCAGATCCGCATCGCGTGGCAAAGATGAAATATGTTGCGCGGTGCGCTCCTAACGCGCCAATCTGATTTAGTATTCACAAACCCACGCTCCCAACTCAAATATAAATAAAGTTTTTCCATTCAACGGAGTTTGGATGAAAGTTTACGTCCCCGGGACCCACCGGGAAATAAAGATATGCGCACCCGACGGACTGTTTCATAAATATGGAAAAGTGTTGTCTGCTTCCTCTAACTCATAACACTCATTAACGTAACATGCTGTATATAAATGAGCTTGGTTGCAGTTTTTTTTTACTCGTAGATATGTTTTGATTTTACGCGGCTTGGATAAATTCAAAATTCTAATTAGGTATATTTACTCGAGTGCTTTTACGAAATGTTAATTTAAGATTCAAAGGCAGAGATGTTAAGTTCATATTCATCAAGTCACTCTACATAAAAATAGATACAGATAAGTATGATGTCACAAGTATACAGCAACTTGTCACCGTAACTTTAAAAATGCTATTTTTAATTGTAATTTTTAATGTAATTCATAATAAAGATATGAAATTTACGATGACTTCTATAATTTATCCATACTAATATGCAAAACTGGTTGTCACCTTTTCGCGCTTCGTTGAACCAAGTCAGACAAAATTTCGTATGAAAATATGACATGACACGGTGGGAAAGGACTTATATTAGTTTTTATCCAACAAATCAACACGAGAACGGGTAAAAAAGGAAATGCGCTGATGAAAACGCTAGCGAATAATCAAACCCAAAAAAAACGCGTTTTCCTAATTTCAGGGTAGGTATGTTATTTCAGTTTTCTATGAATGTCACCTCCAAAAGAATAATAAAACAATAATACTTATGATGTATTGGTCCCCAAAACTCCTTATGAGATTACTTTCGTAATGGCCAATGACAAACACCTGAGATCTGGTAAGTCGATCGATCACCAAACACCGAATAGAAACTTCGTGCAAAGTCCATGGTCAGTGTCAGCGATAAATAGAAAATAAAAATTTGAACAGAAGTTTATAAGTTTCCAAGAAAATAAACCGGATTTTTTTTAGATTTCCTCATTTTAGAGATCCACAGAAATGAAGTTGGCTGCCCCTGTGGTTACGCGCTTATTATAGTTTTATTATTAATAACGAAAACGATTAACCAAAAAGTAGTTTCATCGTGCTTGCTTTCAACTTTGCCTACCTACAGCTTCTTAGAAAACAATCCTTTAAAAATTTCACTATCTTATAATCTCCCTTCATTTGAAGAGTATTCAAAATAAAATACACAATAAATTATATTTCGTCATTGTACCTCAATCACGTTTTATTATTTCCCATTCGAATTTAATTTGTAACCATTAATATTCTTTGAAAGACAGAAATTTATTTAAAAATGTTCATATGAATTTAAAATGGACTTGAAAAATAAAATGCAAATATAGGTGTAACTTGGACCCGACGAACGATTCGTTTCACAAAATGCTGTACCACTCGCACTCTAATTAGTTACAAAAACAACGAATAAAGAGTAAAAATTATCGTAGATATTCCTTGTACTAAATAACAAATGTACGTTACAATAAAATACTATGATCATAACATAATTCATACTCCTTTGTTGGTAAGTAGAAATAACAGAAGCACCCTTTTGTCTACGTTACCGACATTCGCACTAGTGATCATCGTATGTCATCCTAACACCCAATTACGCAGATTTTTCCCTCCGCGATTGTGCCAAGATAAAAAGTGAGAATCACAAAAATGCTTCATAAAATAAACGCAAGGAACTAGACCCGAAGATGGAGTTCTAAAATGCCATTGTGTAAACTCCGCCGTTGATTAGTCTTTTATATCAGAAATTAAAGTAAAAACTCCATCGCGATTCGGAAGTTTTCACATTGAGCCGAGTTAGACGGTATTCGGCGCTGGGAACGATTCTACGGGGGATTCACTGAGCAGAGGGTACGCCGAAATTTCTCTATTAATTTTAAGGCGGCTTCCGACGTTGTGTGTATTTGACGAATCAAATCAGTACAGACGCAACATGGGAAAATGTCATCTGTAGAATTCTGTATCTATATGCGTCCGTTGCCGTCGACCGTGCGTTAAGTCTCAGTGTATTGAGAAGCCAGCTTTATATCCAACATTTTGGATATTATTTGTAGGCCTCTTGGCTCCTAGACTACGTTCACGTGTTGCCCATTCAATCTTCCTTAGTATGTGGTCCCTGAGGGACATGGCGGGGAAAAAGTATTAAGTATATTCGACACATTGCGATAAAATATGATTTTCTAGAGCCCAAACGGCTTTTAACACTTCGTTTACCTATTTTTATGATACGACACACTTTCTGCAGTTACGTATACTTATGAACAACCTTGATTACCGTTAACATTTGAGATGACAGGAGCAGAGTTCTCGTGAACTTCTGTCAGCTTTGCATTAAGGAAGGAAAGAGGGAAATTTCTTAGGGGATAGATTTTGTACATGACCACGCAAGATGATGTCTGCTAGATGGCTGTATAAATAAACTATTGGGCAGAACCTGTTGAAAATGATTTCAGGTGATGATGTACAGTACCGGTGGTGAGAGGTGCAATGTAGGAAACAAGATACAGGGAAGGCCGATAACTTTTCACTTGTTAGTCTTCAAACTACATAGGGTAGGGATTAACAGATGTTATGTAATATAATGGCACCTATTTATTTTCAGTAAAAAACATAATAAAATATATTAAGATCAGTTTGAGAGGTCCTAAAGTTGATGGCGGTGCTTAGCAGATTATTTTTATTACGAAGCCGTCAACTTGATAATGCTTTTCGATGTATCATAAAAATTGTGGGGAATAAAAGAAAATCTTAAAATTTTATTTAAATTAAAAATATTCAGTCGTAACTTGAGAAATATGCTTTTATAAATAAATAGGTCGTATTTCATTGCAACTGATTTTGATTTCAATGTCTACATGAGTAAGTATCGGGACAAGCCTACCACACAGTCCCAACTGCTGTGTGTCCTGTAAAGCTAGGGTTAACAACGGCGACCACAGATTGACAATATGCAGTGATGCTTATTGACGTCCCGTGGGAATAACTGGGGAAACAGCATGCCTTACAGAACTCTCTCGCATGCTGAATGCAGGCCAGAATGAACAATAAAATAAGTCACTACGATTCAAATTCTGTTAATATGGACATCAATTGAAAAAACTAGAACATGGAAAAGGAAAAAGTTTAAATAATTGACGTCATTTCGTGGATTTTGGGAGTTTTGAAACATTTTTCTTATTTTTCTTTCTGTCTTTTACACTTTTAACCTTGTCGGATTTGGGGTCATTATACCTACATAGATATACAATACCTTCGTCTGTATTTTTTTCTTTTCTTTTTTTTATTTTCCTTTCCTGGGATGTAAAATATACGTAACTTAATATGAGTAGGTAGGTATATTATACCAAAAAAAATTGTAACCCATGAAATGAGATAAGCATCAGTATCCCCGCTAAGCCAGATTGTATTTGAATTGTCTTACCCTTAAAATCATAACAACGGTAAAACACCATAATAACACAAGATGAGATCCCGTAGGTACGCCTTAAAGCAAACGTAAACAACTCATAAAACAAATGGAAAATAAAAAAGCAACATAAAAGGAAAACGTAAAATCTGAATATTCAGCTCTATTAATGAAAAGGGTGCAAATACGAGAAGTCTGGGGCAAACAATCGTTGAAATGCGGGTCGCAGATGACAGAGGAAAACTAATGAAGTGCTTTTAAGAAATTGAACATCACCGCATTGAACTTCGGAACTTATAAACCTAAGACTTTTTCAGCACAAATTTAAATTTCCGATGTAATAAAATTATGTTATTGTGCAATATAATAATGTTGTGTAAGATTTTTACAGTGAATTTGATGAGCTAGCTCCACCGTGAAAGTACTAATATCGGCCGGTCGTGACGACGAAGCAATGCGTTTTCATTCGATCTATGGTTCCTTTTTCTCCTACCTCCTCTTTTCCTGTTAAAGGATAGCACCGCTAGAGATTGTCCTTTCTTCATGGTCCTGGTGATGGCGTCTCTGTACTCCATGGGCGGCGGTGATCAGTGAAAAAAGTACTTAACATCATTTGGTTCTCTCGCCAGGTGGCTTTTTTATCCAAAATTTCAGTATAAGTACCTAATTTGGATGATGTAAGATTTTAAACTTTAGTTTTGTATAAAAGGCCTTAAAAATACGGTAACTCTCGTTTGTCAAAAATGAATATACATCCGTATAAAACCTATAAGTAGTAAGTAAGTAAACGCGTCGTCCTAATAAATATCTTTCATTTCGCTTCGTTTCATTCATCAGTTACTTTATTGTGAGTACGACACGACAAAGATTCCATTCGAGATATAAGATCTTTTGCTTATTCAATCTTCTCGCAATGTTTTATCATTGAATTATGAACGAGAGTTTTATTCTATTTCTGATTTAAGAATTCACACTTCACACACACCCACTCAGCCAGCCAACACACACAAACACACGTAGCCCGTGTCGCGTTCTTGCTCTCGTGGTTTACTTCCATTAAATTATGCTTTGTATTATTTTATGACAGAAGTTGCCAAACGAGCATGTGGGTCACTTGATGGCAAGAGATCACCACAGCCTATGTTACTTAGTTACCTGACAGTCACTGACCGGCTTTAGTCATACCGATTTCTTGTGTCAATGGGTGGCTGTTACTTTACACCAGTGACCTCCGTGTTCGTTTGGGAATCTAGCATAAAAAAACCTAATTACATACGCTTATTTTTTGAAGATCTCTTAGTTATGTTGTTCGGAAACACTGCTAGAGAGTTTTATATTTTTTTATTGTGCGAGGCAGGAATCGAAAAGTTGTAGAGCTCCAGTCAACCAAATTAAAATTGATATTAACAATTCAAATATTTTAATTAGATCGGTTTTACTGAATTCCAAACATATTTGTGGTAAAACTATGTTTATTAAATTATAATCATCGACCCGGCAACTAACATAGTATTAATTAAACGAAATTGTGTACAATCGGCATCATTTAGCAATTATTATTTGCTACGCCGAGAGAAGCACTTGAGGAAGGTATCGGCACGTATCGATTTAGTTGGACTGATGTTAATCAATTCTACTCGTACAAAACAAATGAATGATAATTAGTGAGGTGTTGCAGCAAATGAAAGTTTATAGTTTCTACCTTACCTTTAACATACTCACACATGTATACATAAATTATTTATTTATAGATATATTGATATGTCCCGCTGTTTATTGTGTCTTGCTAGTTGCTAGTCCTGCCTGCCCACACCATACAGAAATTCTTTAACCTAAGTTTGCCTTGAAAAGATTGTTTTGAGCAATAAGGCCGCCTTGTTGCATATACACTAGTTTGTAACTTTTACTGTTTACTGTATCACCTGTTTGTGTGTTGCAAATAAAGCTTATTCTATCTATCTATATACATCAAATGCGTAAATGGATTTACTAGTAAATTAATTTACCAATAGTATATATTGTATTCTGTAATTACAACAATTAACTGTATTTACACAATATGTAGAAATCTTTAATCATATTTACGTCCCGGGTCAACCCGTTTGTTGATTGTACTATGAATGTATGCAATATTTCCCTTTTTAGTTCATTATAGTTCATACTGCTCGGTGTAGCACAAGATCGCTCTCAAATTGAACATTTATGTTACTCAAAATCTTTATTCATATAACTTATTGTAAAAACTTAACTTACTGCCATAGGCGTGGCGTGGATGGTCTTTTGCTTCAAGGACTGATACTGCACTGCCAGTTGAGATGTGCCGTGACCGATTTTTCTGCACAAATTGCTGATCCTCAGTTTTTGATCGGTGTTCAGAAGAACATAACAATAAAATAAAATAAAAAACATTTTAAAAATAAATTACAATTCTCCTTACTCTTAACAATTCCAAATCAGAAAATAATGCACGAGATTTATTTGTTTCATATTAAATGAAAATTTTCAAACAAAACCTATAGAATGGAACTTGTAATATAATTACAGAGTTTTCAATAACTGTATTGTTGGGCCGAGCCAGGTGAACTTTTCAAGTACACCGATATTAGTTCTCAATTTGAACACTTCGACTTTCCCAATAATATTCGCAAGCGAATGAATTCTTTGATTAATTTAATTAACTATTGCATACTATTTTTAATTAAACCCACCATTCTGAGCTCGTGTTTGTTAGCGAATGAAAGTTCTTCATACGATCAGCAATAGCAGACGGCGTGCAAGATGCAAGCTACAGAAAAATATTTTAAAGTTAATGACACTTTAACTGGATGAGACTGGCACGGGACCGAATAACGAGACTTATTATGCCCAGCAGTGGGTGGATGTAGGCTGATAATAATAAATACATTAAACATGGCATGACTCTATTTTTAAAATAAAATAATAATAATGAAGTAAATCATTTCTACGTGATCATTAGACATCGTTATTGAAATTGAAGGGCACTGTGATTACGGCGATATCCCGACATTGATATTCAAGAGAGAAGGAGGAATCCTTTGCGTTGTTGTGTGATCGCAAGTTGAGGAGCCCGGTTTCTTGAACTCTTAACGGCTGGTCCCTCCAAACAAAGCCCAACTTCCATCAAAGCCGAAAGTACAAAGAAAAATATAAAAGTTGTAAGTTTCAAAGGGATGATCCCTTTATTTTCCTTTTTTTTGTTCCGACGAAATAGAATACCATGATGAATTGTGTTGAGAGTGTTAAACAGAAACAAATTCTGAAGAAATTCGTATCGTGAATATCGTGATCTTACAGGGGTTCAGGGATTTGATAATTGGATTTTTGATTATAAAGACAGTACAAGTTTAATTGTGGGACCTTTGTTATATAAACTCGATTGTAATTAAATATTCTAAACGGATCATGTGAACAAAAGGGAAGAGCTTTATAGGTATATAAACTTCTCGCAGAATTTGTATGTATGTAGAATTTGTAAATGTTGTGTTTTTTTGTTGTTAAACTATTTTTATGTAATATCATAAAAATAAAAAGGAAGTATTTTAGTTTTGTATGAACCCAAAGAAAAATCTTCCACAGCACACACTATTATAATAAGTAAAGCCATATATTATAAGTAACATAAAAAAACAGCCCATACCATTTAGACTTAGAGCTGAAATTTTGCACTTTTATTATGTAGACAAATTAAGTAATTTATGTAGACAAATCAAGTAATATATGACGACATTTTTCGAAATTTTTAAAGGACAACTCAACAGGATATACGCAAAGAAGTCTCGCTAGCACATAATTATATTAAAATCAACAATGTCTGAATTATATTTTGTGTGGTTTGATACACATACACATCCTGAATTTTGTAAAAATATTATAAATCACGAAGGTTTTGTAGTCAAATAAGGTACGCTTTGAATAAAGAAAATCCTTGTATACGCGTGACGTCACAAAACGGGGACCGCTGAATGAAGCTTGCTTGCATGTTATGGCACTTTATAAAGTGAGACTAAAATAAACCTGCCATAAAGTGATAGGTAGTGATAGTAGGTAGGTACAGTTACTGGATATTACCTAACATTTACCTACATTTATAACAATAAAACTATGATATTAAATTGTAATTTGCAAGTTGTCACGTAAAATTCGTGTCACGTACGAAACACCTAACTCTAATTCTAGATTGTATTTAGATTAATGATAATGGCTAAATGTCACAGTTAATCCTATATACAGATAATAACTAGACTTATCCTTTCAGTTTATATATTATTAAAGCTACTCCCAAACATGCTTCAAGTAAGTAATAAGTTTGTTTGAAATATTGCTACTACATAGTTACTACACACATACGAGCTAACAGCTAAACTTTGTCCTGTGAATATTAAACTGAATGCTTAATTATATTAATAATCAGTTGATGATGCCTTGATAAATTCCAAATAAGCTATCTGTTGCGGACACGAGCCGATTTTGTAAATAAATGAATTGATTATGTTTTTATTATGTTTTACCCTAGTTTTACGGTTCTATTGAACACTTTGATAATCGGAATTATGTGATTATTTAGTTTAAGTTTAAATACCTTTGTTTTACATTAGAATAAGCTAATTAGATTACGTAATTAGATGTAACATGGATATTTTCACTATTTACGTGTACGATTGGATATACACGTATAGGATTTTAGTTCCAAAGTTTTGCCTGGAGCAGCGCCAAAAGAATCTGTCCACCTGAGTTGTAAAATCTTGCCGTGGCGCTAGTAAATGAAATTGGTAATAATTTTGGCTTATGATCTTCAATTGTTTTGTGTGTTTACTGTCTTGAATATGTACGGATAGTTAACAATTGATATGTAAAAGGTTGGTTACGTCATAGAGTATGTGTGATCAATAACATTAGCGCTGTAAACGTTAAGAATACGACGTTATTGATCAATTTCGTATCCACTTTTACGTTTTGCATGTATAATTTAAGATTTACGTGTTTATTTCGGATATTAGTTTTGTGTAGTTACTGTTAATATATCGCTTATATGGAAACAGCGTGTTAGTTAGTTAGAATAACCACGAATATGGAGTTATAAGTTACTAATTGTAGAATGTAGAGCACAATAAGTGATATGTGCGTAGTGACTTTTTGCCCGAAATGTCGTCGGAAATTGTCGCAAATTACACGAAAATTATCTCGCCTCCGATTGGTCCGCATGAGGGCCAAATATTGGCTATAAATATGTCAGGGTAGCTCGGTACTGTTACAGTCACGGACTACCGAAACCTCACCCGCCTTCTCGACGCCATGTCGATCACATTCCACACGTGGAGTCTAGAGGAGGACCGGCGCCTTCGCGCAGTCATCCGCGGAATCCCGAAAGAACTCGAGTGCAATGACGTACTCGAGGACCTTCGCGCCCAAAAACTGCCCATCCTCGAAGTGCACCGCATGCACCGTGGGCCTTCCGCCCCCTTCAACATGGTCCTTGTCATTTTGGACAGGACTAACCTTAAAGAGGCGAAAGCCATCTTTAATATCAATAAAGTCTGCGGACTGTCCGGGGTCGTCGTCGAGACCCCTCACCATAAAAGCACTGTGGGTCAATGCCACAGATGCCAATTGTACGGCCACTCCGCCCGAAATTGCCACAACACACCCAGGTGTGTCAAATGCCTCGGGGCCCACTCAACACCGGAGTGTCCACGCCCCAAAGACCGCGCGCTATGCTTGGAACCTCCGAGCTGCGTAAATTGCGGGGAGGTGGGACACCCGGCTAATTACAGAGGGTGCTCAAAAGCGCCCAAAGGAAAGAGCCGGAGGCCTACTCCCTCCTCATCCAGAGTCCTCGCTCCTCCTCAGTCCCAAACTGCCGAGGCCGCCCCGGCAACAGCTAAGGCACCGGTGCCACCACTCAACCTGTCGCCCTCGTGGCGCTACAAGACCAACAAGGTCCCACCCCCACAGGCCAGCCCCTCAGGCACGCCTGCACCCGCGGCGGTGGAAGTCGCAACACCTCCACCCCCCCCAGTAAAGGCATCGCTGCCACCTTCCAACGGGACCGAAGGGCTCTACAAGCTCGCAGCCGTCCTAGACATAGATAGGGTTCTTGCCATGGCCGCGTTGGTCAATGAACACGCGAACAGTCCCAACGCTCTCCTAATGGCCGTCTGTCAATTCACAGACGTGTTCGTTGCCCTTAAAAATTTCAATAAATAATTATGGACTTACACCATACGAGTAGAGTCAAACCGACCTCCCTTAAAATCGGCTACTTCAACGCAAATGGGCTTCGCACCCAGAGGTCTGAGGTAGCCGACTTCCTCTACACCCATCAGTTGCACGTCCTCCTCATCCAGGAGACGTTCCTTAAACCATCAATTCGCGATCCCAAAATCGCGAATTATAAAATCATACGTAATGATCGCACAGTCTCTGCCCTCGGTGGCACTCTCATCTACTACAAAGCGACATTACACTGCACGCCTGTGGATACACCCAATCTCGTGCACATTGAGGCCTCTGTCTGTAGATTAGGAATGACAGGTCACCAATCCATATTTTTAGTGTCAGCTTATCTAGCTCCCACTAACTCCAACTCCTCAAACCCCAGATCACTACTCGATAGTGACATACAAAACCTTCTAGATCTTGGCCCGTCTGTTATCATAGCGGGTGATCTAAACGCCAAGCACCCTGCCTGGTGTAGCCTAACCACAAACCAACGTGGTAGACAGCTCGAGCGACTCTCAGAGAGTCTCAATTTCGACATTGTAGCACCCATGTCCCCTACTCATTACCCGGACAATGTTGATCATCGTCCGGACGTCCTAGACGTAGCCCTCCTAAAGAACATCAATCTTAGATTGAGTTCAATAGAAGTGCACTCCGAACTCACCTCAGACCATAGGCCTGTCATCATTTCTCTCTCTCCCAGAGTGAGTATTCCCAATGTGGCAGCCACAGATCCCACTATGATCAAGACCGACTGGGTCAGGTTAGGCGAAAGCCTCAAATCCATTTCGTCCCCCTTGTTAGATCCAATTCCAGACGAAATTGTCTCAATTCCCGATGCAGTAGGTGCTATTGACTCGTTAACAGCGCACGTGCAGAAAGTCGTTAGCGACTGCTCGCGGCGTGTCCTAGTGAACGCTCATCGTCGCTGGACACTTCCGCCGGATGCGCGCGCTCTGTTAACAGAGAAAAACCGAGCCCAAAGGGCCTACTTCTCCGCTCCCACTGAGCCTAACCGCGTCCGCATGCGCGCTGCTCAATCAGCGGTTAAGCGTCGTATCAGACAGCTTAGAAACGACCAGTGGGACGAGACTCTCTCCAATCTGGTCCCATCTCACCAAGCCTTCTGGAAACTTGCCAGAGCCCTTAAGGCAGATACAGTGGCTGCCACCCCTCCGTTAGTACAGTCAGATCCCTCCCTCCCCCTCGCCTTCGAGGACGAGGAAAAAGCTGAATGCTTAGCATCCAGTCTTGAGGCACAATGTGCACCTAGCACACTCCCCGTTGATCCAGATCACCTACTCGAGGTCGATACTGTGGTAGCAAATAGACTCGCGAGCCCACTTACAGATGCCGACCCCCCGTTAGAGCCGGTAACCCCTGATGAGGTAGAGTCCCTTATCAAAGACCTACATAATAGGAAGGCCCCGGGGCCTGACGGGATTTCTAACAGAGTCATCAAGCTCTTTCCCGCCCATCTTATACTACTCCTGACTGCTATCTTTAACGCAGCCCTCAAAAATAGCATTTTCCCCCAAACTTGGAAGGAAGCCACCGTCATCGGCATTCCAAAACCCGGCAAACCCAAGGATCAGCCCTCGAGCTATCGCCCTATCAGTCTTCTTAGTTCAATAGGAAAAATCTATGAGCGCATAGTTCTCGCACGTCTCAAAGATTTTTCCCTTGCCAACAATCTCTTACCTAACGCGCAGTTTGGTTTTAGAGCCAAACACTCTTGTGTCCAACAAGTGCATCGCATAGTCGAACACGTGTTGGACCGGAGAGCGAACAGATCCCGCCCGCATAAAACGGGCGCTCTCTTCTTTGACGTGGCAAAGGCGTTCGACAAAGTTTGGCACAACGGGCTTATTTATAAGCTCTACAAACTCAATACGCCAAATCGTCTTGTGCTCATCATTCAAGACTACTTGTCGAACCGCTCTTTCCGCTATAGGGTGGATGGGGCACTATCCCCCCCTCACACCATTAGAG